>JAGKTI010000357.1:32246-55145 GCA_018397915.1 Birgus latro
CGTCCCTGCGTGCAAGGCCTGGGGGGGCTGGGTTTACGATGGATGAGTTGAGAGGTAGGATGGGACTGGAGTGTATTGGTGTTGTGATGAGGATATGTAGGCTGAGGAGGTTTGGACATGTGGAGAGGATGGGGGATGATAATTGGGTACAGAGGGTGAGAGGTGTTAATATTGGGGGAGGGGTTGGGAGGGGTTGACCGAGAAAGACATGGGACGAGGTCATTAAGTGTGACTTAAGGGTTAAGGGACTGAACTGGGAGGCTGCCAGGGATCGAGCAGCGTGGAGAGTCGCCATTAGGTGACCAAGGCCAACGCATGCAAGCATGTTGGAGCCTTCAAAAACGAAACGAAACGAAACGAAACACCTTCTCTTTATTCTACAGGGCTGTTACCAGTGCAATATAGTAATATTTCCATGATATTTTTTGGAAATTTCCCTCCTTTAATAAAATAATCACACCCTTATTACCTTCTTAACCCACCCAGTCCCGACCGTTTTTTTACCCAGCCTACCCCCAGGTCCTGACCGATTTTCGACTTTTTGTTTTTTTGCTGAAACCTTCGCTTTTGGCGAGAAACATCAAAAATTCATAGAGAAATCGTGATCCTAAGGTTAGAAATGTTGATACAGGTGTCACTCAACCTTACGTTTTCCAACTTTTTCAGGGTACCTGGCTAAAGAAAACGAATTATGGAAGGGTTAACTAATTCAAGCCACTTTAAATTATGCATTTATTTCATTTATTTGGTACGGATTTATGTGTAGTACAAGTCTATACAGTAAAACCTCAATATAACGGACTTCAACATACTGGAATTCACTTTTATCGGACTTGAGGAGCTACCGGACCAAATTCCTATATATCGGAAAAAGTCCGATAAAGCCAGAAGCAGTCCGGACAGCCTGACCACTTCAGCTATGTTCACCACAATAAGGTAAATAAAAGACATGTTTATTAGTGTACAGTACAGTATTATTATACCATTTGATTAATGTGGTGAAGGTATAACACAGTACAGTACTGCAATGGTAGTGAAAACAGTTCAAAAACCAGTGGTGCAATCCGGACTAATGTCTGATATATCGGAAAAAGTCCGAATTAGCAGGGGAAAGTCAGGATGTCGCTTTTATCAGAATTTCGCATTTTTCGGAATGGTTAGGGCCCCAATTAGTCTGTTATAGTGAGGTCTTACTGTATTGGTTTTCAGACAATAATATAGGCATTTATAAGCATTGTTCACTCACCCAAAACCCCAGTATATGGCACTTTCCTTTACAACATTACCACCTCCATCACTTCTGTTTGTTTCTACCTCTAGCTTCTTTGTTTCTTTTTCCTCCACCTCAGGAATCACTTTCACCATGAATTTCATCATTGGAGAGACCATGGGGCAACATACCTTTACTGGCCAGGTTACAGCTAACAAGTGAATTGCTCAGTGTGGGGGGGAGGGGGGGAGGGGGGGTTAGGTGGGGCCAGGCAGTATCCCCACTTGACAGAAGGTAGAGGAAGGTCTTCCACATATGCCTACCAAAAATTACCCACGAATGTTGAAAAATGTGCACACAATGGGCCTTGCAACTGAGTGATGTACGATGAACATCGTTGCGTCTGTCCGCGGAAAAAAGTAGCAATGTGCATCGTACGTCGGTGGGACTCGATGGGTTAATCACCACATCCTATACACCGATGTGTAGGTAATGTCAACTCCATTCCAGCTTTATACACAATATGGAAGAGTACTGGATGAAAAGTACAGTATGCAGAGTTTGCCATGAAATGACTCTGAAATCCAGGAAAAAACTTTTCTGTATTGGGAAGAATACCTGCAGCAAGTAACCTAGCACTGCCACCTGTGTATCTGACAGTCAAAGCATTTGAGACAGACAGACAAAGAGAAGGGGGGATGGGGAGAGAGAATAAGGGGAGTGAGGGAGGACGAAAGAGAAAGTGGGAAGGGGAGGATAGGGGGAGGGGGATGGAAGGAGGAGGAGAAAGAGAGACCAGTTCTCTTCACACATAAAAGTACTATCAAAGTAAATAAACTTTGGCTGAATGGAGGGATTAAGAACAATATTCACAGAGTACTGCCCCAAGGTAAGTACTGTAAATAGCTAGAAGTATGTGTGAGGAAAATGAGGTCAGGAACATATGATATTGCACATCTGGACATGGAGTCAGTCTTACCAGATGAAATCTGGGAGGGGCAAATCTGAAGTGCATAAGAATATTTGTGGCCAATAGTATAGTACTGTATTTGGTAAATTTGTGGAATGATGGAGGGAGGTCCTCTGACAATGCTTGTCACCCAGAATGATGCGGCATTCTGTGGGATGCAGAGAAGCATGGGTGTGTGTGTGTATGTGCATGCATGTGTGTGTGTGTGTAGCAATGCCATGATGGTTGGTGTTTCCGGTGCATCCATTCTTTTACCGAACAAAATCTGTTAAATGAACATAACTTTATGCCAGCTCAAGGTGGTCATTAAAACTGATATTCGTTATAAGAGGGTTCAGTACATCACTAGTTTATTGTAAGGCTACAATTCATTAAATACCTGACCAAAGTCAGCCCACATTACCTGCAGTATGTTGTCATGTCGATAAGACTGTAGTAATTTCAGCTCCTCAAGACTTTGGCTTATATGCAAGCGGGTGTCATCATGAGAGGCATTCCCATGCTGAGGATATTAATTCCAATTAGTACAGGTATTAACAACTCTCACAAAAATATTACATCAACATCCTTGTTTAATTTTCATCAATATCTGCCTGCTGACAACCTCTCTCCTCAGTAAGGATAGAGTGAGATAGCATCTAGAAATGAGGACAAAAATGTACAAAATGGGGGAACTATCACTAGCAAGCACAGTGAAATAAGCTAAACACTGATTCACAAATCATTCAAGTCTTTGGAATTCCGGCTACATCTCACAAGCCACACTTTTTTCTTTATAAATGCACTTTGCAAACACTTGTAAGATAAGTTTTGCCAGAGAGAGAGAGGGGGGTGGTAATCAAACCCTTGTCATGTGTTTCTCTGTACATACTTTATTCAGCCACTTTGATCCCCCCATCAATTCTCTAGCTTCAACAGTTTCCATACCTCAGTCTCTAACACACTCTTGTCATGTGTTTCTCTGTACATACTTTATTCAGCCACTTTGATCCCCCCATCAATTCTCTAGCTTCAACAGTTTCCATACCTCAGTCTCTAACACACTCATTTACCATATCCATCTACCTTCTTGGCCTATACCATGTTTCCTCCCACCTTCACTCCAATTATCAAACAGTTTACCCATTTTATCACCTGATCTCCCCAGAAGAGGATGGTGGACTGCAAGTGATGGGTAACATCAGTGTGTAGTTCACCAGATGAGCCTGAAGACAGAAAAACTACCATACTATCTACAGTTTTTACCTTATAACCATACCATTGACGCACTCGCACTTCTACCTTGCTATCAAACACACTTTCTAACCTCACAGCTTTCATGAATCACTATTGTAAAGGAGGCTGAACTTCCATCTGGAAGAGAGAGAGAGAGAGAGATGGGGAGAGTAAAGCAAGGAGAGGCAGAGTGGTGGCCCCCAGGATTAACCCCACCAAGCTGTCATTATGGAATTAAGGCACCCCAGACTAACCCACTTAAGCAGCATCTGACAGCTCTCCTGCCTTTTTTCTGAACACCTGGGGCCTGACTCAGCTCCCTGCCCCCCTACGATCAGAAATGCCACGGCCCACGACCTTTGTGGTGATAAAGGGCATGGTCCAGCTCCTAGCTCCTCCCCCAGTCCCTGGACCTCACCAATTGCCGACTTCAGCACCACCAGAGAACTCCTCCTATTCATGTTGCTTGGGAGATGCTGGACTGAATAAATGGTGCAGAAAGCAGGCTTTCCACATACACTCTCTTCCCATCACACTTGGTTCACACACACACAGTCATGTTTTGGTCACACTCTTTTACTACACCCTTGTATACACTTAACTCACATCATTACAATCCACACTAAAAGCAGCCTCCACACAACTTTCACCCTTAGCTATAATCACTCTCCAACCTCAGTTGAGAAGCGCCATCCTGCCCTCGTCCCTGATATGCAATTGAGTACACTACTCCCCTACAAGCATCTGGAGTTTTAGCTTAGCTCTAAGTCTCTAGTTATTCATGTGTCAAAGTGTCCTGTGTTCAGTCAGATTTGTTCATGTAATCTTCTTCCCTTTTATTAGCTCACTGACTGTACTGCATGGCACTACTGCGCATTCCCCTTTGATAATTTGTAATTTGAACCTGTTTTCCCCCTTTTTGCTCTTAGGCTTATTTTGGAGAGGTCAGTGGGATCGGATTAGGATTGAGGCAGATTGCTGATCCAGAAGGGTCACACCAAAACAGTCCAGCAGTCTCGGTTCGGCTCGTCCTGTTTGTCATGGCGACACCCCACTGCCCCACCTGATTGTAAACAAAATGAGGGCGTTTGAAAGTTCAAACGGATGGCTTGGTCAGCAGTCACTCTGCTCTCATTTTCAGCAATATGGTCCGATTACTGATGAAACCAGACATAGCTGAGCCCCTTATACCCACCTTAGTAACTGGTATTATTTAAAAACAAGTAAATACAGCACTTACAATGTAGGAGATGACGCTATATTTGTTTTGGCATGATGTCATAATCCAGGATTGCCCAGCTCAGTCCACCTTGGGGAGGTGAATTGCCTCAGATTGATCCGGGATTTTCTTTCACTCCAATCCAGGACCAGGATTGTGCCTCACCAAAACAGGATCAGATGTCAGGATCGACTTTATCTCGATCCAGGATCGATCTGGGATTAAGCTTTCTCTCGCCAAAACGTGCCTCTTGTGTATAAGGTAGATTTAAGAATATATTTCTGTACAAAAAACAACTACTGTGCCTTCTGCTTCCAACCCCATATGGTGTGATTCATTGTTTTGAGTCCACCCTCCCATGTGCACGTGACAAAATTGGCTCACCTCGCCAGGATCCATTTCATATCCAGGCTGACACAGGTATACCTCTCCCAGGATTCATTTAATAATCAATGGCCTCATGATCATTGCCCTGCAATCTGTCCTCAAATAGATTAGCAGAAATACAATGCACATGCATATCTGTTCACCTACTGTGGAAATCTCAGTTACTCCTCCGTAATCTGTAGTAATGGCCCTATCCAGCAACACTGATGCTATGGCATTCCTAGACTCTAACCCCTCCCCCTCAGCAGTTTCTAAGTTGAACAAACATGAGCTCAAGCTCCTTGCCCAGCATCTAAATGTGCCTCATTCTCCTCATACGAATAAGAGAGAACTCTTGAATCTTGTGCTGCAAACAATGCTTGGAGATAATGAACCCTCCAAGGATCTGTGCCCCAGTTGTGACAATTCAGCCATGGACAGTCACAAAGAATCCACTGCCCTTGAACAACTCAATAATAGTCACAGTACTAGTCCTGTTTCCTGTGACAGTGTTTCCTTGAAAATAGCCCAAATGCAGTTACATGAGCTAGAATTAAAAACTCAACTTAGGGAACAGAAGATGGAGTATGAGCGAAGATTAAGAGAGGTTGAAAGCTCATCCAGACTGCCTATTAGAGTAACCTTTGATGCACACCACAACATTAAGTTGGTTCCCAAGTTTATCAAACATGATGTCATTAAATATTTTATAATGTTTGAGAAGATAGTGGGAAGTCTTGGAGAGCCAAAAGAATTTTGGGTAATATTGCTGCAGAGTGAACTGACTTGTAGAGGCCAAGATTTTTTTTTTTTTAATGCAAGAAAGAAGGAACCAAAGGCCAGGAGCCTGCAAACCGTTCTTTCCAAGAAAAAAACAAAAATACAAAAGAGAGCCAAAGTCAAGATTCGTTCATTTCGAGATGCCTGGACGCACTGCATTTGAAAGACCGGAGATCATAGGAAGTAGGAAATACAGACAGAGGGAGACAGTTCCAGAGTTGACCTGTTCCATAAATGAAGGACTGGGAGTAATGGTTAACACTTGCATTAAAGAGTTGGACAGAAAAGGGGTGAGAGTTTGTTGCTAGATGAGTGCTACGCACCCATTGTAGAGGTGGAGGGATGCAAGCAGACAGTTCGGACGAGCAGTGACCACTGAAGCAGTGATAGAAAAGAGAAATGCAACAGTGCGGCAAAGAGACAGAGGTTGGAGGGAGCCAGTACAAGGAAGAGAGTTAATGAGATGAAAAGCCTTTGACTATACCCTATTGAGAAGAGCTGTATGTGGGGAGCCTCCCCACACATGAGACTTGTACTCCATACAGGGGTGAATAAAACTCAATTACAAAGTCAACAACTGTGTAGGAGTAAAGAAGGTACAGAGACAGTTTAGCACACCCAATCTCTTGGAAGCAGATTTTACAAGAGATGCAATGTGATCTTTCCAAAATAAGTCCCAAGTGAATGAAAAACCAAGAATGTTCAAGGATGATGCAGGATTGACCTGGATATTATTAAACATTAGTGGGTACTCTTGTGGAAGATTTGTTGGGCTGATAGGTGTAAAAACTGAGTTTCTGATGCACTAAAAACAACAAGATTATTTTTTGCTGTATGTCTGCAGAACAGTGATGGAATTATGAGGTGAAGAACTGTATCTTGAGAACTTCTGAATTAGTCCCAGAAGCCTACTGCATCAAGGTCATGACCACTCCTAAGACTAAAGACCAGACTCATTTGGAGCATGCCCATACTATCACAGATCTACTTGACAGGTGACTGCATGCCAAGAACGAAGATAGTTTCTCAGCCCTTAAGGAGTTGATAACTGTACAACAAATCTTTAACAGCATGATATATACAGAGGAGAAGGCTATAACACATTGGAGGAGGCTGTAACATGGGCCGAAAAGGGTGGTACTCCTGAGAGGAATGGGAATGTTGGTGATAGGGAGAGCTGGAGCTCCTGTTTCACTAGCTACCTAACCATCCCCCATTGCTGACCATATCAGTGTGACAGTAACATGGAGAGCAGACCAGCATACTCTCCCAAATATTTCATCTATCTTATGTACTACACCACATGTGCTTTACATATCACACAACGTATCCCACTATGTTACAAGAGCTGACGCCAGGAAGGACATGCAGCCAGAAAACTTTGCCCCCGCTACCAAGTGGTGGACATTTGGGGGGAGGCATGATGGGGGTTCTGCTGGCATAGATCATGGATCCGGGGAGAGATGGGGCTCGAACCTGTGCTAGTGGGTACGGGGCACTGTGGTTCCCAGGCTGCCGCTTCAGCCCAATAGAGAGGGGCCCGAACCTGGAAGTAGTGCCCCAGGAGGCTGCCTTATCAGTGGGTGTATAATGGCGGGGAAGTTGCAGTGCCAAGGCACACTTGGAGGGTGTCCCTGCAGCAGCCCTGGCAGGGTGCCCTGAGGCCACTATCACAGCCAGTGGTAAGCTGGTGGGCTAGGGGTCCCAGATCCACTGCGGGGACCTGGGACTGTGCAGTGGGTGGGGCCTGTGGTATGTCTCTCTCCTTTATTGTTACCGACTATGACTAAATACGAGAATAAGCTTCAAAGCACGCCTGAGGACATTAAATTGCCCAGGGGGGGATGAGAGTGAGTTCATGGAGTGTGGGAGGTTTGAAGGGAAGAGCAGGGGAAGTCATTGAGGCATTCAGTAGGAGGTGGGTGGATGTGGCCTGTTTGCAGGAAGTCAGGTACAGGGGTGGATCAGCCAGAAAGATTGTTGGGAAGGATTGCTACTATAAGTTGTTTTGGCAGGGGGGGACAGATGGATATGGGGGTGTGGGTGTGTTGGCTGCAGAGAAATGGATGGAATATGTTATGAGTGTTATGAGAGTAAGCGATAGGATATTGGCAGTGAAAATTTTGTTCGGTGGAATGATGACAGCAATTATATTGGCATATGCCCCACAGGAAGGCTTGGATGAAGTAGAGAAGAATAGATTTTGGGATGACTTAATATGTGTAGTAGGTGGTATGGGAGATGATGAGATAGTGGTTTTGAAAAAGGACTTAAATGATCATGTAGGTGAAGCAGCCCAAGGTTATGAAGGAGTACATGGGGGATGTGCATATGGTATAAGAAATGCGGAAGGGGAAAGGATACTTGACTTTGGGGAGGCTATGAACATGATTGTGTGCAACACACATTTTAGGAAAAGAGAGAGTAGGTGGATTATGTGCATGTCTGGGGGAAATAGTAGTCAGATAGATTATTTTCTGGTCAAGGGGGCTGATAGGAGGTTAGTGGGAAATGTTAAGGCATTAGCTCCCAGAGTGCCTATGCAAGGGATTTTGCTGGAAAGGTGCTAGGCGTACTGCCCTATGTTTGTCAGCTCATAGTCGTGTAGTTCATTGGTCCCTACCCCAGGGTTCCCGGCTTTATTAAATTTCGAAAATGCCCAGTTCTGTCCTGTATTGAGGACACTGGGTGCAAGTGGTTTAAATAAAGTGACAGGTTTGTCAGTGTTTAACCCATTAGCTCCCAAAGTTCCTGTACAAGGGATTTTTCTGGAAGGGTGCTAGACGTACCACCCTCCGCCTGTTGGCTCACAGTCATGAAGCTCATAGGTCCCAACCCTGGGGTTCCCTGTTTTATTTCGTTTTCGTTTTCATTTTCGATTTTGAAGACTCCAACATGCTTGCATGTGTCAGCCTTGGTCACCTAATGGCGGCTCTCCATGCTGCTCAATCTATGGCAGCCTCCCTGTTCAGTCCCTTAACCCTGAGGTCACACTTAATGACCTCGTCCCACGTCTTTCTCAGTCTACCCCTCACAACCCCACCCCCAATATTAACACTTCTCACCTTCTGCACCCAATTATTATCCTCCATCCTCTCCACATGCCCAAACCATCTCATCACAACACCATTAAACTCCAGTCCCATCCTGCCTCTCAACTCTTTGATTGTAAATCCAGCCCCCCAGGCTTTGCACACAGGGACGCACTGCAAATCCACCTAATTATTGTCATTTCCGTACATTTGAGCCAGAGAATATCCTCTTCCTTTACTGCCCAGGTCTCACTACCATACAGCATCACACTACTAACACATGCTGCATACAAAGACCCTTAGCACGTAGGGGAAGTCCTCTCATTGTCCGAAGAGGCAACAGGTCTCTGAACTTCTTCCAAATGCTTCTCACCCTAGCCACAGAGTTAGCTCCAGCCCCACGTCCAGCACATAACATGTCCCCCAAATAAAAAAACTCTTCCACACACTCAAGAGACTCACCAGCAAGTTCAATCCTTTCACACCTGACAATCTCCACCTGCTCTCCCCGACACGCTGCACGTATAAAATCAGCATCATCTTGCAGTCTACCTCTAATACCACCACATCCCTTGTGCACCCATATATCACAAACACAGCACAAGATGGAATTACTTCCCACACCCTTGTGGCAAATTGCACATGGCCACTCTCCCTCTTCTTCGACTGTATCGCTACCCACCCTAGATATCATAACTTTATTTAATTTTGAAAATCCCCAGTTTCGTCCTATACTGACGACACTGGGCACAAATGGGTTAAAGTTATAGGAAGAGGGAAGTGTATGCAGCAGCACATACTATTGAATTGTGACATGGTGCTTAAAGAACGAGTGATGAAAAAGAGGACTTATGTACCTAGGAGGAAAATATGGAAGCTGGAATACCAAGCAGTAAGGGATGCCTTCTATAGCGAGATGAGGAGAGTGGTGGCTGAACAGGAAGCTGCCGTAGACAGAGGCATTAATGAACAGTACAGAGCCCTCAAGAACAATCTTGAGAGTTACTGATGCAATATGCAGTTGGACAAGAGGCCCACCAAGACATAAAGTAACTTGGTGGTGGGATGAGGGTGTAGAAGCTGCAGTTAAGGAGAAAAGAAGGCTTTTGGGGAATGGAAGAAGAGTGGTAACAAAGAGGAATACTCGGCTACCAAGCGTAGAGCTAGAAGAGAGGTATACAGGACGAAGTCCGAGTCACAGAGACTTTTACTTGATAACCTAAATCATGTGGAAAGGAAAAATATGATATTAAAGGTGGCAAATCAGGTGAAGAGGGATAATCGGGATACTATAGGTGAGCAGTGTGTGAAGAATGATGATGGAAGGGTAGTGGTGAACAGTGGGGATATTAAAGATTCATGAAGAAAGGATTAAAGCCAGTTGTTGAATGAGGAGTTTGACTGGGACAGGGAAGGTTTGGAGCCAGAAGATCCAGTGTTTGGCCCTTGGCCTTTGATTGATGCCGCTACTGTGAGTGAGGCAATACGCAGGATGCAGGTGGGGAAGGCAGCAGGTGTGTCTGGGTTGACTGCCGAAAAGCTGAAGGCCTCAGGACATACAGGGGTGAGGTAAGTCACTGACCTGATAAATATGATTATATATGAGTGTGTTGTCCCAGATGATTGGTTGAAGAGTGTAACTGTAAATGTGTACAAAGGGAAGTGTGATGCCCTGGAAAGTGGAAATTATAGAGGTATAAAGCTTTTACATCAGACAATGAATGTAATGAAGAGAGTTCTAGAAGGTACGATTAGAGAAAGAGCGAATATTGATGAGATGCAGTTGGGTTTATGCCAGGCAGGGGGACCACTAATGCCATATTCATTGTTAGACAGTTTCAGGAAAAATATATTGAAAAGAAAAGGAAACTGTACAGTACTTTGTTTTTGTTGATTTGGCAAAGGCCTTTGACTGAGTCCCTAGTGAGGTGGTGAAGTGGGCAATGAGAAAGCTTGGGTTGGAGAAGTGGCTGGTTAGGGTGGTTATGGCCATGTATGTGGGTGCTCACACCCCAGTAAGAGTGAATGGAGATTTGAGTAATGAATTTTCCATGAATGTCGGTGTGCATCAGGGGTCAGTTTTGAGTCCCTTGTTGTTTGTCATGGTACCTGAAGCCCTCTCATGTGACTTCAGAAATCAACTCCCGTGGGAGATGTCGTATGCTGATGATTGGTGTTGATTGCAGAGAATGAAAGGGAGGCGGAGGAAAGATTTAGGAAGTGGAGAGATGGTATGGGGAACAAGGGCTTAAGGGTAAATGCATATAAAACAAAAGTAATGATATCTAGGGTTGGCGACGGTACAAAGAAGAGGGTGAGTGGCCATGTGCAGTTTGCCACAAGGGCTTGGGAAGCAATTCCATTTTGTGCAGCGTTTGTGATAAATGAGTGCACAAGAGATGTAGTGGTTTTAGAGGTAGACTGCTAGATAATGCTGATTTTATGTGTGCGGCGTGTCAGGGAGAGCAGGTGGAGAGTGTCATGCATGAAAGGACTGAACTTGTTGGCGAGTCTCTTGAGTGTGGGGAAGTTTTGTTACATGGGAGACATGTTATGTGCTGGGTGAGAAGTGGTTGGAAGAAGTTCAGGGTGCTGTTGTTTCTCCTGACACTAAGAGAACTCTCCCTACATGCTAACGGGTCTTTGTATGCAGCACGCGTTAGAAGTGTGATGCCGTATCGTAGTGAGACCTGGGCGTAAAGGAAGAGGATAGTCGCAGGCTCAAACATACATAAATGACAATAATTAGGTGGATGTGCAGTACGTCCATGCGTGCGAGGCCTGGGAAGGTTGGGTCTACAATGGAAGAGTTGAGAGGTAGGACAGGACTGGAGTGTGTTGGTGTTGTGATGGGAAGAAGTAGACTGAGATGGTTTGGGCATGTGGAGAGGATGAGCGATGATACTTGGGTGCAGAAGGTGAGAAATGTTAATACTGTATTGGGGGTGGGGTTGCGAGGGGCAGACCGAGAAAGACGTTGGACGAGGTCATTAAGTGTGACCTCAGGGTTAAGGGACTGAACAGGGAGGCTGCCACAGATCGACCAGCATGGAGAGCCGCCATTAGGAGACTAAGGCTGACGCATGCAAGCGTGTTGGAGCCTTCAAAAACAAAACAAAACTACTGAACAGGGAGGCTGCCACAGATCGAGCAGCATGGAGAGCCGCCATTAGGAGACTAAGGCCGACGCATGCAAGCATGTTGGAGCCTTCAAAAACAAAACAAAACTACCCATTTGGCAGAGCAGGACATTTGCACTCTTTCCGAGCGGCAGACGCTGCAGATAATTTCTCTTTGCTGCACAAGCATTGTCACAAGGCACAGAATTTTGTACAAGATCGGAGAGTAGATAGACCAGCACTTGCAAACTTCCCTTCTTGCAAGTTAAAGCCAATAGAAAAGGACACAAGTGTTAAGTCTCCTAATGCCACATTTAACTGGCTGGATATGGCCTGGGGAAATCAACATTACAAGAGGGTAAGAAAGAAGTGTCCAAGTGTGCAACCACTGCAAGAAGACAGGTCACTTGAACACGTCGTGTTGGAAGAAGCATGGGAAAGACCCAAAGGATAAGTCAGTGGGCTGTGTAAACACGAAGGCTCACATTGGCACACTATGAGAAGAACCTCCCATTGTAACATGTAATGTAACTGAAGTAACTGAGAAGATAGCAAAGAGCCCGTAGGTACCAAGACTCCAGCTAAACCTGTGTGTCTGCTATGAGTGACATGATGAAAGTATCATTTAATTGTGAGGATAATGCTAGTAGCTGTAGTTGCTCAGAGTGTCCTCCTCCCAAACGCAGTAAGCAAAGTGACTCCTCTAATGGATATGCCCCCTTATTGTCGAAAGGAAAAAGAGGTAACCATTCTGAGAGATACAAGAGCTTCCCAATCCCTAATGTTAAAAGGAATAGTGCCAGAGTCAAATCCTGCCAAGTTTGTGATCCGTCGAGAGATCGATGCCAGTATTAGCTTCCCTCTTTTGGGGGTGAAGTTAAAGTCCCCCCTAGTTAGTGGAACAGTCCGTGTAGGAACAGCTGATTGACTTCCAGTCTAGCAACACTTCAGCTAGAGGACAGGTTAGTGTTGTTCCCTGCATGTCCACAAACCCTTCAAGTGATAATATGGCACCAGAGTTAGTGCCTGATTGTGATACTGTGTTCTCCTCATGCGTTTTAAGTATACTCAATTTTTTTTATCAAGGCGAAAATGCACTTGACAGGTTGGTGATGACTGGCTGAATGCAACATTGTTTCATGATCTCTTTATTATTAATTGACAACATATACATGAGGGGGAAATTTGAGTTAGTAAATGTTATTTGGACACATTGCATTCAGCCAATGATCACCAACCTGTCAAATGCATCTTCACCTCAATAAAAAAATGGAGTATAGGTCTATGATGGCTAGAGAGTCTGACCATGTGAACCCTGACAACCAGTGTCTAATAATCAATGGGGCTAACAGTAATGTTGAAATAGGCACTGAAAGTGATGGAAAGCATGCTGGTTTAGCAGATACCTTTCTCGCACGACTCCTTGGCTCTGAAGAACATGATACCCTTGCAATAGAGCTTGTGATTAGGTAAGCTAAAATGAGCCAACCCTGAGTTAGCACCTATCTTTGAAGTTACAGGAAAAGAAGGAGATTGTGACAACAAACTGTTGTCAAGTTATTGCGTCCCCAACAATGGGATCTTGATGAGAAGATGGCACTCTCCTAGAGTGGCACATGATCAGCAATGGGAGAACATACATCAGGTGATGGTACCGAAAGCATATCGGTAGCAAATCCTCTCATTAGCCCATGATTCAACATTGGCCAGACATCTAGGAATGAGGAAAACTCTCAATTGTGGCAACATTTCTACTGGCCTGAGATACGATGTGATGTCTCACGCTATTGCTGCACCTGCCAGCTAGTAGCTAAAAGCAACAAGCAGATCCCTGCCGCATCTTTAGTACCTTTGCCAGTGTTCAAGGCACCCTCTAATGGAGTCCTCGACATCACTGTTAGCCTTCTGCCAAAAAACCCAGTCAGGTCACCAGTATGCAAGTTTCGGTCATAAAAAGAGTACAAGACACAGTGGAAGTATAAAGTTTCTGTACGCTTGTATCATGGCAGAATGGGATAGTTCATTGTTTACATCTGGTGGCGGTGAATTTGCGGGATTCTCTGATGAAGATAAGGGTAAAGGAAGTACTAAACTGAACCAAACAAGAGTAGCAGGAGTGGATAAAATGGCGGATAGGAATGTCCAGTAGTTAAAAAAAGGTATGGTCAATAATTAGAGAAATGCAGGAATGGACCTTACAACAGGAGAATGAGATCAAAGTAATGCAGAGTAAGTTGGAAAAAGTATGCACACACAGTGCTGAAAAAGAAAGAGAAGTTACAGAATTAAAAGTGAGTAATGAATCTGCCTCAAATGAAATAACTCAAGAGGTTGGAAGAAGAAAGGGACAGGATGAAAAATAAACTAGATGAGCATGAATCAAAATCAAGGATGCAAGATGAACACATTAAGGAAATCAAGGAGTAACACAAAGGGTGGACGAAAATTCAAGATGATGGAAATATAAATTTGAAAGAGATTATAGACCAACAAAGTAAGGAAAAGGTGGAGAAGGAAGTGGTTAGGGTACTAAGAAGTAGAGAATCTTTAGTCAGGGATGTAGTAGACAAGAAAATATGCGTGATAATTTCAGGAGTAAAAGAAAAACGTGAAAGTAAGATCATAATGAGAAAGAGAAGAACAATAAGGTTAAAGAGATAGTATCAGTCATTATGGAGGGTAACAAAGAAGCTCAAGAAGAGACTGAAGAAGTGTTTAGGTTAGGAAAGTACCAGGAAGGAGGGGCAAGGCCACTTAGTGTAAAGTTTACATCCAAGGTAATGGCAACAATAATAAAATAAAAATAATAATAATCTGGTCTTTTGCTTCTCAAAAGCACCAGTTCTTCCTCTGGGAATTCACTAGCGCTCGACACACATACATTATTTTTACAATTACAAGAATTGTGACATCTCTCATATATAATACAAGCTACATCAAATATGAAAGTGGCAATAATTAAACCCTATAATCATTCATCATAGTACTCTCCAGGTCATAGCACTTTGAAAAAAGAAAGGCTTTCAGCTGTCTCTTAAAAGATTCAACAGAAGAGAGTTGTCCTACAGGCAATGGCAATCTATTATATAATCTAGGGGCTCTATACACAAAAGAACGATCAGAGAAAGATGACTGGCGAATAACTCCAGGCTCGTTAAGACGCAAGAAGTCATCTTCACTGCGTAACATCACACCCAGGCGTGGTGATGGGAGTTTTAACAATTCAGCAGGATATTTTGGTTCACCAAACTTTAGAACCTTGAATGTAAAGAGACACAATTTAAATTCAATTCCAGCCTTCTCTGGTAACCAATGCAGCTCAATTAGGAACGGGAGAGTTGAGGTACTCGGGGGGAGACCAAAGATAAACCGTGTTGCCCTGTTCAACACAGACTGAACTTTTGTTAGTATATTATTTGGAAGACCAATCCACAGTGAATTACAATAATCAACACGAGACAAGACCACTGCACGGGCCAATGTTAAGAGGCAATGTCTATTCAGGAATTTTCTCACAGAGTACAGATTTCTGATATGCAAGTTACATCCTCTGACAACTTGATTAATATGTTCTTTGTAATTTAACTTTGAATTAAAATAAACACCCAGATTTCGAACAGAACTGACTGGATGAAGCTGTGACATGTCAATGTTCAAACCCAAGGCATCATAAGTGTCGTCATCCCTTCTATTTCCTCTGATGATGATGATCTCAGATTTACCATCACTCGGTTTAAGTTTCCTCCTACCAATCCAAATCTTAATATCAGACATTAGAGATTCAAGTGTGGTGTTAGTATCGTTGATATCTGACATCTTAACATAGAGTTGGGTGTCATCAGAATAAAAATTATAGGACACATCGTGAGCATCAAGTAAAAATGATAAACTACTTAGATAGATGGTTAACAGAACTGGACCCAAAACTGATCCTTGATGGACTCCAAACAGAAGGGGGGCAGAATCAGAACTAGCGTAATCAACAACCACTCTCTGAGATCTGTCTGACAGATATGACTTAAGAAACAAAACAGCACTATCACAAACACCATAAAAATACAGATCATCCAACAATAGTTTATGATCTACTGTATCAAAAGCTGCAGACAGATCCAACAGAACTAGAAGAGAGGACATCCCACTCCAGGTGTTTGCCACCAAGTCACTATGAATCCTTGTTAGAGCCATTTCAATTGAATGGTATTTTCTGTATGGTGACTGAACAACATGAACAACTCTGTTATGTTCCAGTAGTGATAAGAGTTGATTGAGTATGGCCTGCTCAGTAAACTCGGATAAGAAAGACAGGTTAGAAAAGGGCAAGGTTTCTTAATTAGGGGCCTAAGCAAAGCATGTTTCTCAGACTGCACAAAATTACTTTCTAAGAAACATCTATTTATTATGTTGCAGATAAATTCTGCAGTATGCTCATACACATCAGGCAGTTGGGACATGTTACACGGGTCAAGTGGGCAAAATGTTTTATTAAGTTCTCTGATGCAACATTTGACTTTGCTTACATCCAGAGGATGAAATGTTGAAAGCAAATGATTCCCAGTGCACCGTGACTGGAAGTCATCAGAGTATGCTTCACTAGGAGAACTGTTGTCTAAATCATTTTTAATGTGAGATATCTTAGTTATAAAAAGGGAAGCAAAATCGAAAGCAAACTGGGCATCAGATACAGAAGTTGGTTTAACAATAACATTCTTCCGACCAACCAAACTGGTCACAACTGCAGACAGTTTTTTTTTATCGCCACCACATGAATCATTATTATTTTGATAATACCTAGCCTTTTGTGCTTTTACAGTGTGAACGACTGCTCTTCTTGCGAAAATATAATGCAAATGAGTTAATTCAGTCCGCTGCAAGTGCCGCTCATGTTCTGCCTTTCTATGTTGTCAATGCAAAGAATTTATGGATGGACCATGCCACAGAGAATTATCACGTGCAATGTTTGTTTTTACTACCTCAGAACAATAATGGTCAAAAACTGACCTATTGTTATATATATCAACCAATTCATCAGAAGATGATTCATGAGAAGAAAGATTTGAAGAATCAATGTAGGTTAAACGCTGATCAATATCAGGACACATCAAATGGTGGTCAACATTCCTGTAATTCCTGAACCTGATGACTTTTTTATGGGAAGGGGATTTCGGGACATCAAAACTAAAAGTGATCAGGGCATGATCAGAGATGAGGGACTCAACTGAGTTAACCTCATCAGATATGTGCCTGCAGCCAACAGGGGACAAGATCAAGTCATGGACATGTCCCGAGACATGAGTTGGATTTCTCGTATGATTGAAAATATTGTTCTGGGTAATCAACTCAAGGAATTCTGAAGAAAATGGCTTTGACTCCGGACTGTCAACCCAATAACTGAAATCACCACAAACAAGAAGTCCTCCAGATTTTAGAGAAAACACTTCAAGAAACAGCCCAAACTCCTCCATAAAACCTTGATCTCTGCCCGGATGACCTGGCTGATTGACAATTGCAACTCTAATGGTATTCTGATGGAAATTTATTAATACTTCCATAAATTCAAATGAATTTGGGGTCAGGTCTGACTCTATGAGAGAAACGTTTGCAAGCGCTGCTGAGTAGATGAATGCTACGCCTCCTCCCGGAGAGTCAGCAGCAGGTCTGGGAATACTTATAATGGAATGTGTCTTAAGCAAAGCATTACGAATAATATCAATGTCAGACTCATAAAACCAGGTTTCAGTCAAGCACAAAATGTCAAGCTCGTGCTGATTTAGAGTTTCATTAATATAGTCTATCTTATTACAGATAGAACAAATATTTAAAAGACCCATCCTTAACTAGTTCAAGAGGGATGTAGTCAGTTTTTTGAATGGTCAAAATTGGTTTTTTCAATCAATCTATTCCTATGAGAAATCATAATTAGACAGTCTCTACTTGATGCAAAATGGGCAACCGACTGTGAATTTGAATAAGCATCTTATGTCTTAAGGAAGAGTAGTTGATGCATTTGGGAGAATTTCTGTTACTACAATCCTTAGATTTATGGGTTCAGCACAAAAAACACATTTAGGCTCATTATTTTTTCTAGGACATCTCTCAGATGTATGACCAAAGCCCTGACAGTGATGACACTGTGTAACCCAAAATCTGTCTAAAGAGCGGCATCTTGTAAGATCCACATTGATATAATTGCCCTGTTCTACAATGGAGGACCTCACCTCTGGCGACACCTTCAAGACAGCAGTTTTGGTGTCATTCCTTGTTCTTGTGAAGAGAAGGGTAAGGGTACAACCTTGATCAATGAGCAACTTAATTTTATTATTTATTTCAGAATGTTTGGGATGATGTCAGAGTTGCCCAAGGATGAGGAAAAGCATGTCATGGTCATTTTTGGTTCTGATATGCAAAAGGTGCCCTCAAAGCCAAAATGATCACTCAGCACCCCAGTTGCTTACCTTTGGCCTCGGCTGATGGAAACTTCATTACTAGCCCACCAGCCTTGGTCTTAAGGCAGCTATCAACTGGTACAGAGTTAAGTACACCTCTGACGTCTTCTGATCCCACTTCATTTGTCTGGGCATCAGCACCGCTCTTTGGTTTCACAATCAGTACATGTTGACTATGAATGGCTTTTTTTTGGCCATGAGCCCTGATCTCAATTACGCCCCCCAGGCAGATCCTTCCCTCCCCCCACAAGAGACCCACGAACAGCATCCGCAAATGACTTGGCCTGGTCTTGCGTGACAGCCATGGGTGATGAGACCTTGTGCCTCCAGTCTGTTTGAGACGTTTCTAATAGCCTGAAAGATCAGCCCAATAACTTCATCTTTAAACTCCTTCTTGGTTACACTACTTCCTCCACCAGCCAAGACCTCACCCACTGGTGCAATACACTGGCTACACAGCCAGAAAAAGCCCAGCTGGTGGCTGTTCTTCATAAATGGATAGACGCTTGCATCCATATTTCACAAGCTAAATGAACCCACTCGCTGCAATAGGCGCACTTCAGTGCTTGTGCACTTTTTGCTACAGACCTATTGCAGTGAGGGCACTGGTGTTGTTTGCTCATGGTAGAGAACAAAAATAAAAACAAAATGACAACAACATCAGCAGAAAGAATATACAATACTACCCGAGATAAACCCGGGTAGCGCTGTCCCTGTTTGTGTCACCCTAATTTAGGGGAAAAAAAGAAAACTGAAAAAAACAAAAAGAACAGAAATGAAAAAAACAGTGTGTCTGCAAGGTCACCACAAGCAGGTGGGGTACGACTTGACTATCCTTCTAGGAAAGGTAACTCAAACCAAGGTGCTGCAAAAGTGCTGAGACTGTATTTTACGACTTTTCCCAATTCGAGCATTATAGCAGTAGCAAATATGTCACTTAGACAAGACCTCATTGGATACGATACTGCCACTGAGCAAATCATCAACAGAACACAGAAATTATCAGACAGAGAGAGGTTCAAGAATGTTTGGATAGGGAGAGATGCTAATGAGGAAGAAAGAGCTAAAATAAAGGAGCTACTAAAGGATGCAAAGGCAAAAAATGAACAGAGAATGGAGGAAGAGAAGACAGTGTTCTATTAGAGGGTTATGGATAAGAAATTGAGGAAATGGTACCAATGGAGAGAGGGAGAGAAAAGGGAATAAAAAACAACAAAAAAAGCTGGAAGGTGGGACATACCAATGTTGATGATTTAATATCGGCAAGATTAGAAATCGACGATGTCTTGAGGGTATGAACCAGATGTTATGTTCTTTGTAGAGACCAAGTTAAGAGAGGTTATTCATATCCATATGGGAGATGGTAAATACTGTACAAACTGTGGAGAAGAGACAGAAAAGAAAAAAACGAGAGGAGGAGTGATGATAGCAGTGAAGAACAACATTAATGTGGATACTGTGGAACTGGGAGAGGGTAGGGCTGAAGTGATATATATGAAATTAGAAACTGGAGAGAATGGCAAGAGAGACATGGCAGTAGTACTGTTCCCCCCAAGACAAGGGCATGGAATGATGATAAATACCAGATCTTGTCAGACATGGTTAGTTATCTAAAGAAAGTGACAGAAAAGCAATAACATAATTCTGATGGGTGATTTTAATTGTTAATGGTAGGTGGGGGCGCTCATCATCCACTCACTCGATGTAGTGCTGCTTTGGGTGTCTGCCATTTCCTTTCTTCTTTCCTTCCTCTTCTGTCTTTCTTTCCTTTATTCTTTCCTATTTCTTCTGCCAACGGGTGACTTCACACTCCCTCTTCTGTCTTTCTTTCCTTCTTCCTTTCTCTTCCTTCGGCCTATGGGTGACTTAACACTGAGTGACAAGCCAAATGGTTTTCTGTGCACTATGAAACCATTTACTATGCTGGGTGGTAACCATAGTACCAAATTATGGCACCTGGTGGTTCAGTCGGTAATTAAGATGCTCCAATTGGATTGAGCCTGTGTAGGTTTAGGGATGGTTCAGGTTTATTGCTCATTTAACGCCACTCAGGGATGAGTGAGGATGGTCACTCTCATCTTAAATGTCACGACCAACTTGCCTAGCCCCAGGTTCCTACGCTCCCCATGGGACGACATATGATTGGATGATGGATGGATGGATGGATTTTAATTGTATAGAGGCGAACTGGGAGGAATGGGACTCAGGAGGCAGTGATGGTGTGATGGTTTGTGGGGCACTATATTGTGAAATATAGCAATGAATAATGTAATCTCCCAGTGGGTCAAAGAAGAGAAGATTCAGAGATGATGACACACCAGCAAGATTTAATTTACTGCTAACCAAAGAACCTGACGTAACTGAATCTTTGAAATATCTATATCCTATAGGAAAAAGTGATCATGTGGTCACTGAGTACCAGAAGATAAAAGGGAATGTGGTCCCAAGAGATGAGCTTTATAGGCAGGGAAGATGCAACTTTGGGAAAGCAAACTCAACAGGATTGAGGAAATTTTTTGAAAATGCAGACTGGAGAAAATTCAGAGAAACAAGAGAGATACAGAGGACATGGGATACCTCTCTAGACCTCTATAATTCAGGAGTGAAAAAATATATGCCAAGACTAAGTAGGAAAGAAAACAGGAAAGAGGATTGGTTTAAAAGATTTTTTTTTTTTTTTAAATGCAAGGAAGAAGGAACCAAAGGCCAGGACCCGCATACTGTTCCTTCCAAGAAAAAGTAAAAACAATACCTAGTGGCGGACTTTGGGAGGAGGCTTGACTGGGGTTCCGCCGGCACAGATCATGGGTCCGGGGCGAGATGGGGCTAGAGGGTACAGAGCATTGCGGTTCCCAGGCTGCCGCTTCCGCTCATTAGAGAGGGGCCTGAACCTGGGAGTAGCGCCCCAGGAGGCTGCCCTATCAGTGGGTGTATAATGGCGGGGCAGTTGCAGTGCCAAGCCGCGCTTGGAGGGTGTCCTTGCAGGTGTCCTGGCAGGGTGCCCCGAGGCCACTACCACAGCCACTAGTAAGCTGGTGGGCTAGGGGTCCCAGATCCATTGATTGGACCTGGGTCTGTGCAATGGGTCGGGCCTTTGGAATGTTTACCCCCCTTTATCTTACCGACTACGACTATGAACAAAAACAAGCACCAAAGCAAGCCTGACGACAGCAAATCACCCAGGGGGTTTAGGGTGGGTTTGTGGAATGTGGGAAGTTTGAGAGGAAGAGCAGGGGAAGTTGTTTAGGCATTTAGTAGGAGGTGGGTGGATGTGGCATGTCTGCAGGAAGTCCGGTACAGGGGTGGATCAGCCAGAAAGATTGCTGGGAAGGATTGCTACTATAAGTTGTTTTGGCAGGGGGGAACTGACGGATATGGGGGTGTGGGGGTGTTGGTTGCGGAGAAATGGGTGGAGTATGTTATGAATGTCATGAGAGTAAGTAATAGGATAATAGTAGTGAAAATTTTGATCGGACGGGTGATGGTTTCAGTCATATCAGCATATGCTCCGCAGGTAGGATTGGATGACGCAGAGAAGGATAGATTTTGGGATGATTTAATACGCGCAGTAAGTGGTATGGGTGATGATGAGGTAGTGGTTCTGGGAGGGGATTTAAATGGTCATGTTGGTGAAGCAGCTCAAGGTTATGAAGGAGTCCATGGAGGATGTGCATATGGTGTGAGGAATGCGGAAGGGGAAAGAATACTCGAGTTTGGGGAGGCTATGGACATGATTGTGTGCAACACACATTTTAGAAAAAGAGTGAGTAGATTGATTACGTACGAGTCCGGGGGAAATAGTAGCCAGATATATTATTTTCTGGTAAGGAGGGTTGATAGGGGATTAGTGAGGGATGTTAAAGTTATAGGAAGCGAGGAGTGTGTTCAGCAGCACAAACTGTTGATTTGTGACATGGTGCTTAAGGAACGAGTGATGAGAAGGATGACATATGTACCTAGGAGGAAAATATGGAAGCTGAGAAACCAATCAGTAAGGGATGCCTTTTATAGTGAGATGAGGAGAGTGGTGGCTGAACAGGAAGCCAAAGATAGAGACGTTAATGAACAGTATGGAGCCCTTAAGAAAAACCTCTTGAGAGTTACCGATGCAGTATGCGGTTGGACAAGAGGCCCACCAAGACATAGAGAGGCTTGGCGGTGGGATGAGGGTGTGGAAGCCGCAGTTAAGGAGAAGAGAAGGCTTTTCCGGGAATGGAAGAAGGGTGGTAACAGGGAGGAGTACTTGGCTGCCATGCGCAGGGCTAGAAGAGAGGTATACAGGGCGAAGTCTGAGTCACAGAGACATTTACTTGATAATCTAAATCATGAAGGAAGGAAAAATATGGTTTTTAGGGTGGCAAATCAGATGAAGAGAGATAATCGGGGCATTGTAGGCGAGCAGTGTGTGAAGAATGATGAAGGAAGGGTCGTGGTTAACAGTGAGGATATTAAAGATGCATGGAGAGAGCATTATAGCCGGTTGTTGAATGAGGAGTTTGATTGGGATAGGGAAGGTTTGGAGCCAGCTGATCCAGTGTTTGG
>JAGKTI010000357.1:60145-71687 GCA_018397915.1 Birgus latro
AGGGAGGCTGCCAGAGATCGAGCAGCGTGGAGAGCCGCCATTAGGTGACCAAGGCCGACACATGCCAGCATGTTGGAGCCTTCAAAAACGAAACGAAACGAATACAAAAGAGGGCCAAATTCAAGATCCATTCATTTCGAGATGCCTGGACACACTGCATTTGAAAGACTGGATATCATAGGAAGTAGGGAATACTGACAGAGGAAGACAGTTCCAGAGTTGACCAGTTGCATAAATGAAGGACTGAGAGTAACGGTTAACTCTTGAATTAGAGAGTTGGACAGAAAAGGGATGAGAGTTTGTTGCTAGACGGGTACTACGTGCCCGTCGTAGAGGTGGAGGGATGCAAGCAGACAGTTCAGAGGAACAGTGACCATTGAAGTAGCGATAGAAAAGAGATAAAGAAGCAACAGTGCGGCGAAGAGACAAAGGTTGAAGGGAATTAGTAAGAGGAGGAGAGTTAATGAGACAAAAAGCCTTTGACTCCACCCTATTGAGAAGAACTGCATGGGGGGAGCCTCCCCACACATGAGAGTTGTACTCCATACACAGGTGAATAAAACCCGTGTACAAGGTCAACATCTGTGCAGGGGTAAAGAATGTTCGGCGTCGGCCCAGCACACCTAATCTCTTGGAAACAGATTTCACAAGAGATGTAATATGTTCTTTCCAAGACAAATCCCAAGAAAATTAATCCCCTAGCATGTTGAAGGATGATGCAGGACTGAGCTGGACATTATTAAACATTAATGGGTAATCCTGAGGAAGATTTTGCCGGGTTGATAAGTGTAAGAACTGAGTTTTTGATGAATTAAAAATAACAAGATTATTTTTACCCCAATCAGAGATACGAGCCAAATCAGATATTAGGTGTGCCATAGCCTCATCCCTTGTTTGCTGAAGTAACTGCTGAGATGGACGTTGCGGAAATCGAATGGAAAGGTGAAGGGTGGAATCATCAGCATATATGGATAGGGTTAGATGTACAGCTTAGAAGGTCATTGATGAATAAAAGAAAGAGAGTTGGTGATAGGACAGAGCCCTGAGGAACACCACTGTTGATAGGTCTAGGAGAAGAACAATGGCCGTCTACAACAGCAGCAAAAGAACGACCAGAAAGGAAGCTAGAGATGAAGGCACAGATAGAAGGATAGAAACCGTAAGAGGGCAGTTTGGAAATCAAAGATTTATGCCAGACTCGATCGAAAGCCTTTGAGATGTCAAGTGCAATGGCAAAGCTTTCGCCAAAGTCCCGAAAGGAGGATGACCAGGAGTCTGAAAGGTAGGTGAGAAGATCACCAGTGGAGCGTCCCTGACGGAACCCATACTGACGATCAGAAAGAAGGTTGTGACAGGAAAGATGCTTTAAAATTTTTCTGTTAAGAACTGATTCGAAAACTTTTGAGACACAGGATGTTAAAGCAATTGGACAATAGTTAGAGGGTTGGGAATGGTCACCCTTCTTTGGGACTGGCTGAATGAGAGCAAACTTCCAGCAAGAAGGAAAGGTACAAGTTGAGAGACAAAGGCGAAAGAGTTTACCTAGGCAGGGTGTAAGCACAGAAGCACAGTTTTTGAGGACAACAGGAGGGACTCCATCAGGCCCATATGCCTTGTTAATATTGAGGCCAGTTATGGCAGAAAATACATCAGCTGAAGAAATTTTAATGCCAGTCATGAGGAAGTCTGAGGGGGGAAGTGATGGAAGAACAGCACCGGAATCGTCTAAGGTAGAATTGGAGGAGAAAGTCTGAGTGAAGAGATCTGCTTTATCAGTAGAAGAAACAGCTACAGAGCCATCAGAGCAGAAAAGAGGAGGGAAGGATGATGAGGTAAAGTTGTTAGAAAGGTTTTTGGCAAGGTGCCAAAAGAAGCAAGAAGAATATGAGTTGGAGAGTTGGAAACATTTAGCACAGATGGTGTATGATAGCAATAAAAAGAGGATATTGCATGGAACAACAGGAGAAAAAGAGGTACTACTAGAACAAAAGAAAAATACAGAAGAACTAGAAATGAATATACAAGAATACGTAGAGAGGAAGAAAGGAATTTTGAAAAAGGCATAACTGACAAATGTAAGGAAGAACCCAAATTGTTTAACAGATGTGTCAATGCCAAACTGAAACAAATGGAAGGAATCACGAAACTGAAAGTAGAAGTAGTAGTCTATAAAGATGCGGCAATGCAAGCTGAAATAATGAACAAATTTTTTCAATCGGTTTTCACTAAAGAAAGGGATTTTGTGAAGGGGGAGGGAGTGACTAGAAATGTAGTGATAAAAGATATAAAAGGTAAAGTGCAGGAAGTATATAAATTACAGTAATCCCTTTCAGACCCAGACACCCAAGACCAAGACATCCCAAGTCTCAGACATTTTGGGCTTGGGTCCATTAGTCCAAGCCTTGGATTATTCCATAAGATATCCAGACATCTGGGATACCAAAAATGGCCAAAAAATGTCAAAATGCAAAAAAAAGGCCAATATGTGTTCATCCCTACCCTAAATTTGCCGCGCAGTGACGAAACAACTGTGTTTTGGTGCGTATTTCCAGCGACGTCCACTACAGCACCCCTGTATCCTCCCCATTTCTCGCCTACCTACCGTCGTGACTGCATGCTTGTCACCATGGCTCCTCATGTGCTCGTTTTCGTGGTGGTGCCCTACCTGCTGCAGGCCCTGCTGTTTTCCTCTGCTGCCACTTATTTGTGTGTGTGAAGATGGCCCTGCCACCCAAGAAGAGGAAACAGGTGGTTCTGACTCTGGAGAAGAAGAAGGAGATATTGAACAAGGTGGACGCGGAATGGTCGACCTCCTGCATCCTCCGTGAATTCAGCCTGGACCACTCTACCTTGTTCAACATCAAGAAATCCCAGAACAAACTCAACCAGTACACATAAAGTGCCAAGGAAGTTTATGTACTCTCCCAGGTTTCCAGAAGTCGACAGCTCCAAGCTGATTTGGTATTGTCAACAATGTGCTGCTGGTGTGCTGGTGTGTTGCACGGAGCTGAAGGCTGCCGCTGAGAAGACAGCCAGGTAACACGACTTCCCAGACTTCAAGACATCAGAAGGGTGGCTCTTTGCCTTCAGACTACAACATGGCCTTACCAACCGTAAGGCCCATGGCGAAGCTTTGTACACCAACAAGGAGGAGAATAGAAGAATTTCAGCAGAAGGTGAAGGGCTTGATTGACAAGGGGGGGGGGGGCTCACTCTCGGTCAAGTCTACAACGCTGACAAAACTGGTCTATTCTATCACTCGCTGCCAACGAACACTCTAGCAGGAGAGACGGAAAAGTATGTACCTGGAAGCAAGCTCACCAAGCAGCGGATATCTGCTTTGTGTTGTGCCAATGCAAATGGCATGCACCGGTTCAAGCCCATTATTGTTGGCCATGCAAAGCAGCCTTTGTGCCTTTGTGGGTTGATGGATATCCTTCCTGTCATTTGATACCATTCTGTGAAGGCTTGGTTCACAGCCAAGATCTCTGAAGACTGGTTTCACCAGCACTTCATCAAGGAGGTCATCCATTATCAGACGAACACACTGGGAATCCCAGGCAACCAGGTAAAGGCTCTCCTTCTCAAGGACAATGCACCTGTGCATCTGTCCGACAAGGAGTTGGTGGCTGAGAATGGCCGTATTAGGTGCTTATTATTACCACCTAATATGACTGCTCTCGTCCAACCAATGGACCAAAGAGTGATCGTGGCAATGAAGAGGCTGTACCCTTGGAAGTTCCTGGATGAGGTGATGGTTGTTCTCGAGGATGAGGACAAGCGCAGAGAGGGATGGGACACACGAAGCCAGCAGACTTTGGAAACCCTTCGTCGCTACAACCTCAAGTCAGCCATCTACAACTGGGGCAGTACATGGAGGGAAGTCCCTGTCAAGACTCTGAAAAGTGATTGGTTTCGTCTGCTTCTCGGAGCCAATGTGGTGCACGATTTTCTAGGTTTCGACATAGATGACTTCCATACGCATCTTCATGCAGCTGGCAACGAGGTGGATACGGAGGAGGTGCATGAGTGGTTGGATGACGATGAGGGCAATCCTGGGTATCAGATCACGTCTGATATTGACATCATATCTTCTGTTGCCGGTACAGGTACCCAGATGCAAGATTCCGACAAGGACACCGACGATGATGTGGACTCCTCTCAGCGCGCCACTACTCCAGCCATCCCCAAGCTGAGTGCACTCTGGAAGCATGTCGAGTTCATTCTTGACTGCCTGGAACACTCAGACTGCGACAGGGAGATGGGCCCCCTGGGACTTGTGGATGCGACAGGGAGATGGGCCCTCTGGGACCTGTGGAGAAAGTGCACGTTTTTAGGCAGCGCATCATCAATCACCAGAACTGCCATACCTTCCATCAATCAACCACTGACAACTTTTTCAGGCCCGTGACCCCCACCGTGCCCAGCCCTGGCTCCACACCACTACCTCACCAAGACTTGCTTTCTACCTCCGAGGCACAGCCCAGCATATTGGCCATGGTTGGGTCTCCACTGGACGTGAGTTTGCGGCTATCTTCTGAGTCATCTGCAGTGGGTACCCCATCACCACATCCCAACAACGCACCCCTGGGCCACCTGCAATGCCTACCCTCTGGAGCCGATAGTGAATAAACTGCAATACCTCACCATTAGACCACATGGGAATTTACAGTGTTGCGCAGTGTTGAGAAATTTGAATTCAGAGTGCAAAGGATTAAGTGCAGAGTGCAACACTGGCGTGCTTCAAGTGCAGCGCAAGTAAGAACAGAATGTGCAGTGTTAAGAAATTAGAATTTAGAGTGCAAAGGATTAAGTGCAGCGCAATACTGGATTACTGTACGTGCTTCAAGTGCACCTTCACCACCGTCAGAGCCTGAGAGGAGACAGGTAAATCTTCGCGACGGCCACGGACGTGTCGTAAGTACCCTGTACATTGTTAAATATTTTCCTTACTAACTTCTAATTTCTCATTCTCCTGTTACTTTTCATTTATTTTATGGTTTCTGTCCCTTATTTGTGTGTATAGTCTTAAATAGGTGCTGTGCATGACCGGTAGGGAGTTATTTAGGTGGCTTTCAAAGTTTGGTTGGGTTGGGATCTATAAGTACCTGTGCAGGGGCATTTTGCCCGAGTCTTGGACGTTGTTTCGGCTCTATTACGTCAGTTCTTGGAAGGATTACTGTACTGGAAACTCAAGATGTAGGAAAGCCCTGGGACTGGATGGAATCTCTAATTGGGTACTAAAGGAATGAAGAGAACAACTGGCGGATAAGATTCACAGTTTCATTTGTGTGTTCTCCGGAAGAAGGGAAAGTGCCTCAGGAAAGGAAGAGGGCCAATGTTGTACCAATTTATAACGGAGGGAACAAGGAAGAACCCGTGAATTATAGACCAGTGTCCCTGACCAGCATCGTCGCAAAATTGTGCAAGAGAATTCTGAAAGACAGACGGAAAAAATATCTGGAGGAGATGATCATTTTGGCTGAAAGTCAGTTTGGATTCAAAAGTGGAAGGTCATGTGTTTCCAACTTGTTGAGCTTTTACTCAAGAGCGATTGACGTGCTACAGGAGAGAGATGGTTGGATGGATTGTGTGTACAGTAATCCCTCCATTATCCGACATAATAGAGCCAAAGGCATGTCCGGATATTGGTTTTGTCCGGATATTGGTCCTGAAGCTCCAGCACTGGTTTTTCATGACCCTAACCTAACCTAAATCAGAAAACTACCTTCCTACCTCCCTAGTGGACATGTATAGCACTTATTTAGGTCCCTTTTCACATAAATAATCTATACATAGCATGAATTTATTGAATTTTAACCAAAAAATGATGATTTAGGGGTGAGTGAGTCATAGGAGCTCAAAACTTGCCAGCATAGTATAAGTAAGTATCGGACATGGAAATCATCTTTTCTCACATTTTATGCACTAAATTATTGGATACAAAGCATCAAAAACAGTAAATGATGTTAATTGCTACCAGAAAAATGATTAGGTTAGGTTAACTTAAAGTTTGGTTAGGTTAGGTTAGGTTATGACCAGACATCAAATTCACTGCTTCAACCTTTTTCATAGCTGGTGCACTTAATAACCATGCATGAAAGAATTAAATTAAAAGTAGGAAATTATGATTAACACAATGTTAGGTTCGGTTAGGTTAGGACCGGACATGAAATTCACTGCTTCAACCTTTTTTCTAGCTGTTTTACTTAAGAACCATGCATGGCAAAATTAAATAGCAAGCAGGAAATTATGATTAACATTTAGGGTAATTTTTTAACACATGTACAGCATGATGAAAACAGGTTAGGCATGAAAATCTTTATGGTAACCATAGGTTAGGTTAGGTTAGGACCGGACATGAAATTCACTGCTTCAACATTTTTTCTAGCTGTTTTACTCAAGAACCATGCATGGGAAAATTAAATTGCAAGCAGGAAGTTATGATTAACATTTAGGGTAATTTCTTAACACATTAACAGCATCATGAAAACAGGTTAGGCATGAAAATCTTTATGGTAACCATAGGTTAGGTTAGGTTAGGACCGGACATGAAATTCACATCTTCCACCTTTTTTCTAGCTGTTTTACTTAAGAACCATGCATGGGAAAATTAAATTGCAAGCAGGAAATTATGATTAACATTTTTGGTAATCTTTTAACACATTTACAGCATGATGAAAACAGGTTAGGCATGAAGTTAGGGTACTTATGAACAAAAAGCTGCCTTCTGATGTAATAACCCACTCTATCATCTCAGACTCTGACAGGAAGACCTTGCACCTGACACACCTTTCCAATTGAGAATCTATCTATCTATTGCCAGACGCCTCAATCCCGAACGGGGTGGCCACAAACAAATCGCCTCCATGTCACTCTGTCCCCTGCCATTTCACTACCACGCTCCCAACTCACACCCCCCTCTCTCATATACCTCTCCACTCCATCCCTCCATCTCATCCTCAGCCTCCTCCTCCCTCTTGCCCCCTCCACCCCACTTACATACACTCTCCTTGTCAATCTTTCACTCTCCATCCTCTTCACATGCCCAAACCACGTTAACATGTTTCTCCTAACGCTTCCCATCACGTCCTCAACCACACCACAACGCTCCTTCACTTCCTCATTTGTTAGTCTGTCTCTCCATGTGACTCCACATGCTCGTCTCAAATAACTCATTTCCACTGCTCTCACTCTTGACTTCTGTCCTTCCAACAGGGTCCAAGCTTCACTTCCATATGTCAGAGTTGGTATCACAATACTGTCATGTAACAACTTTTTCACTTCCATGCTCACCTCCCTGTTTCTTATCACTGCTTTCAACGAACCAGCAACCTTCCTTCCCTGCTGTACCCTTTCGAGCACTTCACCCTCCAGACTCCCATCCTTACTCATCACACTGCTCAAGTACTTAAATTCACTCGCATTCTCCATATCCTTCCCATCCAATCTCACTGTACACTCACTGGCTTCACTTCTCTCGAAGACCATCACTTTACTCTTCCCCACATTCACCTTTAGATTCCGTTTCTTACACACTCTCCTAAACTCATCTACCAAATTGAGAATCACCAGCACTTATCACCAACACTTTACACAACTTTTTTTTTTATAACTGGAATCACATCACTTCACTGCACTGTACATAACAGTAAATTCCATCATCACACACATGATGAAGAAGGTGAAGAGCAGTATCAAGCACTGTAGGAGGTAGGGTATCACCACAAAAGCAATCAATATGGCCGCCATTGTCGGAGGTGTTCATGAGTCAGTAACAAAGTGGGTAATGGCGACCGACAGACAGATGCCACGAGTGTAAACATAGCCGATCGGCGCGGGCGGGAAATTCAAACTGACGCGGTCCAAAAAAATCGAAAATTAATCGATTTTTTTCATATTTTTTTGCATTTTGGGGGTTGGGCAGCCCAGAATGTCCGGTTAGTGAGTATGTCCGGTTACTGGATGTCCGGATAATGGAGGGATTACTGTATTTAGATTTGGAGAAAGCCTTCGACAAGGTACCCCACAAGTGACTAATGTGGAAACTGGAGCACATAGGAGGACTGAAGGGAAACCTCCTAAAGTGGAAAAGAGACTTTTTAAGAGACAAACAAATGAGGACAGTAATAAAGGACAGGATGTCTGGATGGAGGGAAGTAACCAGTGGAGTTCCACAGGGCTCGGTGCTGATGCCAGTAATGTTCCTGCTTTATGTAAACAATATGGTAGATGGAATGAAAAGTTATGCAAGTCTGTTTGCTGATGATACAAAGATTGTGAGGAAGGTAGAAGTTGAGGAAGATGGTAAAATGCTGCAGGAGGACCTGAATAGGATTAATGATTGGAGCTGGATGTGGGAAATGAAATTCAACGCAAAAAAAATTAAAATACAGTAAGACCTCACTATAACGGACTAATTGGGGCCCAAACCATTCCGGAAAATGCGAAATTCCGATAAAAGCGACATCCAGACTTCCCCCTGCAAATCTGGACTTTTTCCGATATATCAGACATTAGTCCGGATTGCTTGAAAGGTTTTTTTTTATACTGTTTTGACTACCATTGTGGTACTGTACTGTGTTATAACTTCACTACATTAATCAAATGGTATAATATATATAATAATACTGTACTGTACAATGATAATCATGGCTTTTATTTACCTTATTGTGGTAAACATAGCTGAAGTGACCAGGCAGTCCAGACTGCTTCTGGTTTTATCAGACTTTTTCCGATATATAAGAATTTAGTCCAGTAGCTCCTCGAGTCCGATAAAAGCGAATTCCGGTCTATTGAAGTCCGTTATATCGAGGTTTTACTGTACTGGAAATGGGTAAAACTATGAAAAGGCCATCACTGAATTATTTGATGGGTTATGAACTAAACACAAAAGCAAGAGAAGAGAAAGATTTGGGAGTGCTGGTTCAGGATAGTTTGTCACCTAAAAAACACATTAACAAGACAGTTAGAGAGATGTACAATCTCTTGACTCACATAAGAGTAGCATTTCATTACATGGATGAGGAGATGATGAAAAAACTGATAGTGGCCATGATCTGCCCAAGGCTCGAATATGCAGCAGTAGTGTGGTCCCCACACAAAATGAAAGATATAAACAAGACTGAGAGAATACAAAGAATAGCAACCACAATGGTCCCTAGCCTGGGAGATCTGTTGTATAGAGAGGCTGGAAAAACTGGATCTGCCTTCCTTAAAAGAAAAGAGAGGGGCAACATAATTGCTGTGTTCAGGGCCATGATGGGTGTCGATAAAACTGACAGAAAAGATCTGTTTGTATGGAATGGGAAAGTAACAAGAGGACATGGACTGAAACTGAAAAAGCCAAGTTCCTTGAGGGATATCAAGAAATATAGTTTTCCATATACATGCATAAACTTGTGGAATAGCCTGGACAAAGAGATCGTCCAGTCTAAAAACTTAAACGAGTTCAAAGCAAAATTTGACTTACTGAGAAACAGAGACAGGACCCCCCACGAGAGTAGGGTCCACTCGTTATGTTGAGGCCATCACTCTTAGACCACCACACAGCTAAGGCAGTGATATGAGAGATGCTAACATTTTTCATGCACTTTGGTTTCCCAAAGGAAGTACAGACAGACCAAGGTAGCAACTTCACCTCCAAGCTATTCAAACTGTCTCCAGAAGACTTAGGAATCTCCCAAATCACTTCAACTGAGTATCAACCCAAAAGTCAAGGAGCCCCAGAGAGATACAAGTATACCTTGATATATGATACTCCTAGATGCGATACCCGGCTTAACGATGGAAGTAGAAATACCACCAAACCCCACCTAATGATGGCCAAATTCCGGTTTAACGATGGATTTTTAGCTTTTTTTTTACCGATTTTGATGATATTTTAGACTAAAATTGTGTGTTTAGGTTGATTTATAAACTGTTTTTAGACTTATATTAATGTGTTTTAGCCAAAGGTGGGATGAACATTGTCAGTTTGGGATACAGTTTAATAAGCTTGATTTTTTCCAGAATTATATTTGATGATTTTCAGATTTTATTTGTTGATTTCAGTGGGTCATTTACAGGTGTTAGGCTTAGGTTAGCTTCTTTTATAGATGTTAGGCCATTTAGATTGGATTTAAACTTGTTTTTGGCCTCATTTGGGTGGGTTTTGGACTTGGCTGGGGGGGAGACCCAAGGCTGAAAAACGCATCCCATTACTTGACATGTTTTATCTACCCCGATATACGATACCTCGCCTAACAATGGGTTTTTACTTTTTTTTTTTTTTTTATGTGTCCAACTCTGGGCATAGGCTTCACAGCCTGCTATCAAGGCCCAGTCGTCGTCCTACAATCTAGATTACATGTCACCACTTCGGCACTTAACACCCACCGTCCATATTGAATACATGCTAAGACTGTCTCATACAGGACTGGTGTATTGGTATTAGCGGGGTCATTTTTACGACATGTCGGCGGGTCTTCTGGTAGATCAGAAAAGCCTGATTTAATGAAATTCAAATCCTTAAACTGTTCCCTGCACCAGCGAGGATTCGCAATTGCACTGTTAAACCGGGGTATACCTGTATCACCAAACTCTTAAAGCAATATTGAGAATGCTGTCAGTGCAGGAAAAAGACTGGGACCAATGTTTACCCTTCTTGGTGTTCACAACGACACCGAGCGAGTCTCTAGGCTACTTCCCTTTTGAATTAATTTTTGGTCATGAGGTGAGGTGTCCCCTTAAGTTAGTAAAAGAACAGTGGATCCAGAACGACCTTCAAGTTAATCTCTTAGAGTGTGTTTCCAAGTCCAAGGAGAGACTGTTAAGATGTAGGGAGCTAGCGCGAGAGTATCTGGAGTTCTCTCGTGCCCAAATGAAGAAGTGGTATGACCGTTCTCACAAAACTGCAAGTAGACAGTTCCAGCCAGGAGATAAAGTATTCCTCTTATTACCAGTACCAGATCATCCATTGCCAATGAGTTTCTTGGGCCCTTATTATAAAAAAAGGAGAACTGGAGAGTTTAGCTATGTCATTCTTACCCCAGACTGAAGAAACCCCAGCAAGTTGTGAAGTAGACTGTAGCACCAGTCGAGCAGGCCAGTACTCCCAAGGTGGATGGAAAGCTGATGACAGGGAGAGCTGGAGCTCCCGTTTCATCAGCCCTTGGGACTAGTTCCTGACCATACCCCTTTGCTGAACTTTTTCAGTTTCAGTAACACGAGAGGAGGCCAACATGCTCTACAATACAAGTTTCTCTAACTGTCAATACCAAACTACATGCACATTACACATTACATTTCCTTTTCAAAACTGGAAATGAAAAATGGCATCTAATAACCAAGCCTTGGAGTCCCTGGGGGATGGACCATAAATGCCCCCACCATCCTTCCCTCTCCCCGTGACGACTCAACGAGCTGCCTGGAACCACCACCTGATTCACTTCTTCTTCATTTCTGCAACATTCGCGGCCTTTCCTCAAACTTTTTCTCTGTTAAGCACCACCTCTCCTCCTCTAAACCTCATCTCTTCTTAACTAAGATTCAGCTGTCTGAG
>JAGKTI010000357.1:78105-103569 GCA_018397915.1 Birgus latro
CTTTTTTTTTTTTTAATGCAAGGAAGAAGAAACCAAAAGCCATGGGCCCGTATTCTGTTCCTTCCGTGAAAAAACAAAAACAATATGAAAAAGAGCCAAATTCAAGATCCGTTCATTTCGAGATGCCCAGGCACATTGCGGTTGAAACACTGGAGATCATAGAAAGTAGGGAAAACAGACGGAGGAAGACAGTTCCAGAGTTGCCCAGTTTCATAAATAAAGGACTGGGAGTAACGGTTAACTCTTGCAGTAGAGAGCTGGACAGAAGAGGGATGAGAGTTTGTTGCTAGACGTGCCCATCGTAGAGGTGGAGGGATGCAAGCAGACAGCTCAGAGGAACAGTGACCGTTGAAGTAGTGACAGAAAAGAGATAAAGATGCAACAGTGCGGCGAAGAGACAGACGTTGAAGGGAATCAGTAAGAGGAGGAGAGTTAATGAGACGAAAAGCCTTTGACTCCACCCTATTGAGAAGAGCTGTATGTGAGGAGCTTCCCCACACATGAGAGTTGTACTCCACACAGGGGCAAATAAAACCCTTGTACAAAGTTAACAACTGTGCAGGGGTAAAGAAAGTTCGGAGACGGTGTAGCACACCTAATCTCTTGGAAGCAGATTTCACAAGAGATGTAATATGTTCTTTCCAAGATAAATCTCAAGTGAATGAAACCCCAAGCATGTTCAAAGATGATGAAGGACTAAGCTGGACATTATTAAACATTAATGGGTTCTCCTGTGTGTCACGAATTTTCTTCATTGTAAAATCACATTAGTTAAATCGTGACATCCAGTGATTTTGTGAGGAGCAAATTAATATATACGATAATTTTTAGTTGTCAGGCTTTGCTCCGGGGCAATTGCGCATGCGCCGAGCTCCCACCCGCGCCGCGTCGAGATTCAAATCAGTCTGGTCTTAGTCACGGAAAGATTGGGTCGTACGCCTCTAGAGGCTCGAGTGAATTCTTTATTTCAGATCTCGGCTTGAATCGGCGTGTCTTCCCTAGTTCCCACCTTGTTGGTGATCGACTGCAGTACAGTCTCATCCATACCGATCAGTATTTTCTGGTTTTTTCCTAGGCTAAGCTTTTTGAAATATTTAGCCGTTATCTGAGTGTCTGAGCGAGTGAGTGCATTCCTTTACTTGATTTGAATTTCATGTAACGTAAATTCATTTCTTTGTAATTAATAAATTCACAGTTCTTTTCCTGAGCTTTGTTAAAGTTTATTAACTGTGTTTGATTACTCCACTCTATTATTTAATACAGTTTGCTACTCTGCGTTAGCACAACTTTTGAATTAAATCACGGCCGGTACTTAAGCCAGCTTTGGCATCACACTTTAAATCCGTTGTGCTAGCTAGGAGTTTGGCTCAGCCAAGAGCCTGTTATTATTATTATTATTATTTTTTTTTATTGTTGGGGGGGGAGAAGAAACTTTCTCGTAGGCCAACGGTACAATATTGCAGCCCAATAGAGCGTCTAGTTCTCTGCTGCGTGCCGTTGAGGAAGTTTGTAATTCTCGACCCTAGAGAATTGACATAGCACACTCAGCTATACATTGTATACCAATTATACAATATTTCATTATTTCTTGGGAATACTTAAATTTCCCCTGACATCTGGCGACACGCCAGAGTAAAACTCTCATTTTCCCCTGACACTGTGGAAGATTTTATAGGGTTGATAGGTGTAAGAACCGAGACTTTGATGCATTAAAAACAACAGGATTATTTTTACCCCAATCAGAGATGAGCCAAGTCAGACATTAGGTGTGCCACAGCCTCATCCCTTGTTTGTTGAAGTAACTGCCGAGATGGACGTTGCAGGAACCGAATGGAAAGGTGAAGGGTGGAATCATCAGCGTATGAGTGGAAAGGGTTAGATGTACAGCTTAGAAGGTCATTGATGAATAAAAGAGAGAGAGTTGGTGACAGGACAGAGCCCTGAGGAACACCACTGTTGATAGATCTAAGAGATGAACGATGGCCGCCTACAACAGCAGCTACAGAACGACCAGAAAGGAAGCTAGAGATGAAGGCACAGATAGAAGGATAAAAACCGTAAGAGGGCAGTTTGGAAATATTTGCCAGACTCGATCGAAAACCTTTGAGATGTCAAGTGCAATGGCAAAGCTTTCGCCAAAGTCCCAAAAGGAGGATGACCAAGAGTAGTAGTAGTAGTTGTTCCCTAGGTAGTCTGGCCGAACAGCCCCGAGTCCCTAAGGAAGGCCATGGCCGAGACCGGGCTTTCCCACAGAGCTCTCAAGGAGTGTATGCTGTGTTGTTGGCAGAGGTGACTGTGTGCAATGCAGTCTTCCATGATGTGCTTAATAGTATGGGGTGCTGTGTTACATCCTGGACAGACATGAGTGACGGAGTCATCCAGCCTCTTCTGATAACTTAAGAAGGCAGGATGATGCCCACATCTCAGCCTGCCCAGGTGGACCCTGTCCTCACGGGGAAAATAGCGTTCAGAAGGATGGATATCTGGAGGCCGTGCATGCAGCTGTGTGGTGTCTTTGAGTGTTATGAATATGCTTCTGGAAGCTGGTCTGAGGCAGGCAGGGGGGAAGAGATGATAGTATTTGTGTATGGTATCGTGTGATGGGTGTTGTTTTGATGTTCCTTGGTGTGTGTGTGTGGATGTGCTGCTATGTAGCGTAGTGGATGTTGTGGGTTTGTGGAGGCTGCAGCGAGAAGTTGGGTGCCTCTCATGTCTAGATGATCCTTGACTTTGAGGACTTTGGTTTCTTGGTGTAGGTGGTCTGTAGGTGTAGTAGTTGTGCAGCCTATGATTATTTTTAGGGAATTGTTTTGTATGGTCTGAAGAGTGTTATAGTGTGCTTTAGTGAGGTTAGGAGCCCAAGCAGGGCTTGCATAATTCATCACTGAAAGTATATATTGTTTGTATACTGTGGTGGTGGTTTCTTTGTTGTGTCCAAATGTTGTATGGGCAAGTAAGTGACTTCAAGGCATTGAGTCTAGGTGTTAATTTATTTTTGATGTTTGTGATGTGTTGTTTCAGTGACACTGATGTATGCTACACCAAGGATTTTGTGTGTGTGTGTGTATTTACTTAATTGTATTTACCTAATTGTGATATACAGGAAATGAGCTACGCTCGTGGGGTCCCGTCTCTGTTTCTCAATAAGTCAAATTTAGCTTTAAACTCGTTTAAATTTTTAGACTGGACGATCTCTTTCTCCAGTCTATTCCACAGGTCTATGCATCTATACGGAAAACTATATTTCTTGATGTCCTTCAAGCAGCGCGGCTTCTTCAGTTTCAGTCCATGTCCTCTTGTTGCTCTCTTATCCCATAAAAACAGATCTTCTCTATCAATTTTATCTACTCCCATCATGGTCCTGAACACTGCAATCATGTCACCCCTCTCTCTCCTTTCCTCTAAGGATGGCAAATCCAGCCTTTCTAGCCTCTCACTATATGACAGATCTGCCAAACTGGGGACCATCTTGGTTGCTGTTCTTTGTATTCTCTCAATCTTGTTTATATCTTTCTTTTTGTGTGGGGACCACACTACTGCCGCATATTCTAACCTGGCGCGGATCATGGCCACTATCAGTTTTTTCATCATCTCTTCATTCATGTAATGGAATGCCACTCTTATGTTGGTCAAGAGTTTATATGTCTCTCTAACTATCTTGTTGATGTGTTTTTCAGGTGACAAACTATCCTGGAACAGCACTCCTAAATCTTTCTCTTCTCTCGCTTTTGTGATTGGTTCATTACCCATCATATAGTTCAGTGATGGTCTCTTGGTGCTTTTACCCATTTCCAATATTTTACATTTTTTTGCGTTGAATTTCATTTCCCACATCCAGCTCCAGTCATGTATCCTATCCAGATCCTCCTGCAGCATTTTACAGTCCTCCTCAACCTCTACCTTCCTCAAGATCTTGGCATCATCAGCAAACAGACTTGCATAACTGTTTACTCCATCTACCATATCATTTATGTAAATCAGGAACATTACTGGTGCCAACACCGAGCCCTGTGGGACACCACTTGTTACTTCTCTCCATCCAGACATCCTGTCCTTTATTACTGTCCTCATTTGTCTGTCTCTCAAAAAGTCTTTCATCCATTCCAGGAGGTTACCCTTCAGTCCTCCTATATGCTCTAGTTTCCACATAAGTCTCTTATGGGGTACCTTGTCAAAGGCCTTCTCCAAATCTAAATATACACAATCCACCCAACCGTCTCTCTCCTGCAGCACATCAATCGCTCTTGAGTGAAAGCTCAACAAGTTGGAAACACATGACCTTCCACTTCTAAATCCAAACTGACTTTCAGTCAAAATATTCATCTCTTCCAGATATTTTATCCACCTATCTTTCAGAACCTTCTCGCACAATTTTGCAACCATGCTGGTTAGGGACACTGGTCTATAGTTCAGGGGTTCTTCCTTGTTTCCTCCCTTATAAAATGGTACCACATTTGCTCTCTTCCATTCCCGAGGCACTTTCCCTTCTTCCAGCGAACACACAATTAAACTGTGAATCTTATCTGCCAGTTGGTCTCTGCATTCCTTCAGTACCCAATTTGAAATTCCATCTGGTCCTGGGGCTTTCCTTACATCTTGAGTTTCCAGTAATTTGTACACTTCCTGCACTTCCACTTTTATATCTTTTATCACTACACTCCTAGTCACTCCCTCCCTCTCCACAAACTCCCCTTCATTAGTAAAAACTGATTGGAAACGTTTGTTCATTATTTCAGCTTGCATTGCCGCATCATTATAGACCTCTCCTTCTACTTTCAGTCTGGTGATTCCTTCCTTTTGCCTGAATTTGCCATTAACAAATCTATAAAACAATTTGGGTTCACCTTTACATTTGTCGATTATACCTTTTTCAAAGTTCCTTTCTTCCTCTCTACGAATTCTTGTATATTCATTTCTAGTTCTTTTATATTCTTCCTTTGTTCTGTTATTACCTCTCTTTCTCCATTTGTTCCATGCCATGTTCCTCTCTTTTTTTGCTATAATACACCTTCTATTAAACCACTCCTTTTTCCTGTATTCTTTCCCACTTACTCTTGGAACATATTTATCCACTCCTGAATTATAGAGGTCTAGAAAGATATCCCACTTCCTCTGAATCTCTCTTGTTTCTCTGAATTTTCTCCAATCTGCATTTTCAAAAAAATTTACTCAATTCCGTAAAGTTTGCTTTCCCAAAGTTGTATCTTCCCTGCCTATGGAGCTCATCTCTTGGCACCACGTTCCCTATTATCATCTGGAACTCAATGACCACATGATCACTTTTTCCCATAGGACACATATATTTCAAGGATTCAATTACATCAGGTTCTTTGGTTAGCAGTAAATCTAATCTTGCTGGGGTGTCATCACCTCGGAATCTTGTCTCTTCTTTGACCCACTGCGTCATTACATTATTCATCACAATGTTTAACAATATAGTGCCCCACGAATCTTCGCCGCCTCCTGAGTCCCATTCCTCCCAGTTCACCTCTTTACAATTAAAATCACCCATTAGAATTATAATGCTGCTTTTCTCAATCACTTTCTGTAGGTAACTAACCATGTCTGACAACATCTGGTATTCATCATCAGTCCATGCTCTTGTCTTAGGTGGAACATATACTACTGCTATATCTCTCTTACAGTTCTCTCCAGTTTCTAATTTCATGTTTATCACTTCAGCCCTACCCTCTCCCATTTCCACAGAATCTATATTTAAGTTATTCTTCACTGCTATCATCACTCCTCCTCCCATTTTATCTTTTCTGTCTCTTCTCCACAATTTGTATTTGCCATCTCCCATATGGATATCAATATTCTCCCTTAACTTGGTCTCTACAAAGCACATAACATCAGGTTCTTGTACCCTCAAGAAATCGTTGATTTCTAACATTGCCGATATTAATCCATCAACATTAGTGTACGCCACTTTTAAACTTTTTTCGTTATTACTTATGCCGTCTTTTCTCCTCCTCTCCGTCGGTACCACTTCCTCAATTTCTGGTCCATAACTCTCCAATAAAACACTGTCTTCTCCTTCTCCGTTCTTTGTTCGTTTTTTGCCTTAGCTTCCTTTACTAACTCCTTTATTTTAGCTCTTTCTTCCTCATTTGCATCTCTCCTTAACCAGACATTTTCGAACCCCTCTTTGTCTGCTAATTTCCATGTCCTATTCATGATTTCATTTACTATTGCCTGGGACTTAAACTTCACCTTCAATGGCCTTGCCCCTCCTTCCTCATACTTACCTAACCTAAACACTTCTTCAATCTCTTCTAGGGCTTCATTGTTACCCTCCCTGACTACTGATAATATTTCTTTAACTTTACTTAATTCTTCTCTTTCTCTTTCAGATCTTATCGTGATACGCTTTTCTTTTACCCCTAAAATAATTACACATTTTTTCTTATCAGCTACATCCCTGACTAGAACTTCTCTACTTTTCAATACCCTAACCACTTCCTTCTCCACCTTTTCCTTGCTTTGTTGTTCAATAATCTCTCTCAAATTTACATTCCCTTCCTCCTGAATTTTCTTCCACCCCTTTTGTTGCTCCTTGATTTCCTTAATATGTTCATCTTGCATCCTTGATTTTGAATCATACTCGTCTAATTTACTTTTCATTCTGTCTCTTTCTTCTTCCAACCTCCTGTTTTCCCTCTTGAGGTGTTCTATTTCATTTGTGGCAGATTTGTTGCTCGTTTTTAATTCCGTGACTTCTCTTTCCTGTTCTGCACTGCGTGTGTAAACTTTTTCCAGCTCGTTCTGTAAACCTTTGATCTCTCTCTCCTGTTGTAAGGTCCTCTCCAGCAGCTCCCTAATTACTACCCATACCTTCTTCAATTCCTGGGCATTCTTCTCCGCCGTTTTTTCTACTCCTGCTACTCTTGTTTGAAACAATTTTGAACATCCATTTCTCGCATCTTCGTCGGAGAAACCCACAAATTCACTTTCGCCAGACGTAAACAAACCGCCGTCGCTTTCCGCCATGATGCAACCATATGGAAACTTTTCTACACTGTATCTTGCTCTCTTTATCCCAGAGCCCGTTTTTTTTTTTTTTTTTTAACTAATGTCCGACGGAACCACCACTCACGCACTCATTTCTATAATCACAATAGGCTGGTTTCCTTTCGCCGCTGATTCCACGATTATTTCCCTGCAGTCCAGGAGGACGTCTGTCCACGTCGGCGACCTGTGTGTGTGTGTGTGTGTGTGGTAGGGAAGAGTTGTCTATGGTGAGGAGTGGAATGTGACTGTGTTCTGCTGCCCAGTTTGTGAGAAGGGTCACTGTAGATTTGACTGGGGCTATTTTGAGTCAGTTTGTGGTGAACCATTCATGTAGTGTGTTGAGGTAAGGTTGGAGGATGTGTGCAGCTGTGTTTGCATTTTGGTGTGTGCATGTAAGCGTTAGGAGAAACACGTTAAGGTGGTTTGGGCATGTGGAGAGGATGGAGAGTGAAAGTTTGACGAGGAGAGTATATGTGAGTGAGGTGGAGGGGGCGAGAGGTAGGGGGAGGCCGAGGATGAGATGGAGGGATGGAGTGGAGAGGTATATGAGAGAGGGGGGTGTGAGTTGGGAGCGTGGTAGTGAAATGGCAGGGGACAGAGTGACATGGAGGCGATTTGTTTGTGGCCACCCCGTTCGGGATTGAGGCGTCTGGCAATAGATAGATAGATGTGTTATGTCATTTGCATAGGAAGCTATGTGTATTTGTTGTGTGTGGGGTGTGGGTATGACATGCATGTATAGGTTGAAGAGTGTAGGAGACAAGACATATCCTTGAGGGATACCATTTGTGAAGTTTCTGATGTTTGAGGACTGACCAGCAAAAGTTACATGTGCATATCTCCCTGCTATGTAGTTTGCCAGCCATCATTTTGTGTTATTATGTATGTTTATGTTGAATATTTTGTTTGTGAGGCTGTGGCGGGGGATGGAATCAAAAGCTTTACTAATGTCTAGTGTGACAAGGAGTGTTCTGTGTGGTGGCCTAGCTGAATTCATGCCATCAAAAACTCTCTGTGTGAGGTCTATTAGAAGAGTGTTTGTGGAGTGTAGTGGCTTAAAACCATGTTGTGATGGGGCTTCGGGGGTGTGAGGTGTAACTAGTTGTAGTACCAGTCTTTCAGTAACTTTGGAGTGGGTGGAGAGGAGTGTGAAGGGGTGGTGTGAGGAAGGTAATATGGGGTCTTTGTTGGGTCTGGGGATAGTGATGATAATGTCATGCTTCCAGATGTTGGGTATTATGTTGTGTGAGTAGCTGTAGTTTGATATGTTGGTGAGTGCTTGTATGCCTTGTGGTCCAAGGTGTTTAAGGTGTATGTTGCTTATGTTGTCTGGTCCACAGGAAGATGAGTGCTTGAGGTTGCTGATGATGTGCTTCGTCTGGTTGTAAGTGAAAGGTGCCAAGTCTGGGTCTGTGGGGAACTGTCTCTTACGTCGGATGATACGCCGGTCGTCACGATGGGGGTTTAGAAGGCTGACATGTGAAAAGTGATTGATGAGAGTGTTTGCTTGTTGTTTGTTAGAAGGTATGGTGTCTGTTGTTGTGATGGCAGCGCGTGATTGTGTGCTGTTGCTGTTGGAGAGCGGGATGCTGTTTAGTTTGCCAGTGGAGTGTCCCTGACGGAACCCATACTGACGATCATAAAGAAGGTTGTGGCAGGAAAGATGCTTTAAGAATTTTCTGTTAAGAAATGACTCAAAAACTTTTGACACACAGGATGTTAAAGCAATTGGATGATAGGGGGTTGGGAATGGTCACCCTTCTTTGGGACTGGCTGAATGAGAGCAAACTTCCAGCAAGAAGGTAAGGTACAAGCTGCAAGACAAAGGCAAAAGAGTTTACCTAGGCAGGGTGTAAGCACAGAAGCACAGTTCTTGAGGACAACAGGAGGGACTCCATCAGGCCCATATACCTTGTTAGTATTGAGGCCACTGATGGCTGTAAGTACATCAGCTGAAGAAATATTAATGTCAGCCATGAGGAAGTCAGAGGGAAGGAAGTGATGGAGGAACAGCACCGGAATCGTCCAAGGTGGAATTGGAGGAGAAAGTCTGAGCAAAGAGATCTGCTTTATCAGCAGAAGAAATAGCTACAGAGCCATCAGAGTAGAAAAGAAGAGGGAAGGATCATGAGGTAAAGTTGTTAGAAAGGTTTTTGGTAAGGTGCCTGAAGAAGCGTTGAGAGTTGAGAGCATTTACCACAAATGAAATTATTTTTAGCAGGGCGAAGAACAGACTTAGCATGATTCCGGGCAGAAATAAAAAAAAGATGTGATTCAGGGGTGGGTTGGCTCCGGTACCTTTTATAGGCCCTCTCCTTGTTGTGGACAACATTAGAACAAGCGTGATTAAACCAAGGCTTTCTTGCATTAGTAAATGGATATGGGAAAGAAATGTATGCTTCCATGCCCGAGAGAATAACCTCCGTAATGCGAAGGCACACTCAGATGGCTCCCAGCCATAGAAGCAATAATCATTCCAAGGAAAATCAAAGAAGTACTGCCTGAGGGCCTCCCAATCCACAGCTCCATAGTGTCACAGATGGCGTTTCTTTGGAGGGTCCACAGGCCACACTGAAGCAATAGGACAGGTTAAGCTAATAAGGTTATGATCGGAGGAGCCCAACGGAAAGAGAAGATTAACAGTGTAAGCTGAAGAATTACTTGTTAGGAAGAGGTCAAGTATGTTGGAACTCTCTCCAAGGCGGTCTGGGATACGGGTAGGGTGCTGTACAAGCTGCTCTAGGTCATTAAGGATAGAAAAGATGTAGGCTTATTCACCAGGTGGATCAGTGAAAGGAGAGGAGAGCCAATCCTTGGTATCCCCCTTCCTCCACTTCAACCACATACACCCTCTTAGTCAGTCTTTCATTCTCCATTCTCTCCACATGTCCTGTGGAGTACAATTCTCATGTGTGGATAGCCTCCCCACATAGAGCTCTTCTCAATAGAGTGGAGTCAAAGGCTTTTCATCTCATTAACTCTCTTCCTCTTACTGGCTCCCTTCATCCTCTGTCTCTTCGTCAGACTGTTGCATCTTTATCTCGTTTCTGTCACTACTTCATGGTCACTGTTCCTCTGAACTGTCTGCTTGCATCCCTCCACCTCTACTACAGGCACGTAGTACCTCTCTAGCAACAAACTCTCATCCTTTTTCTGTCAAACTCTCTAATGCAAGTTAACCGTTACTCCCAATCCTTCATTTATGCAACAGGTCAACTCTGAAACTGTCTTCCTCTGTCTGTATTTCTTACTTCCTATGATCTCCAGTCTTTCGAACACAGTGTGTCCGGGCATCTCGGAATGAACGAATCTTGAATTTGGCTCTCTTTTGTATTGTTTTTGTCTTTTGTGGTAAATACACAAGAGATGTAGTGGTATTAGAGGTAGACTGCGAGATAATGCTGATTTTATGTGTGCGGCATGTTGGGGAGAGCAGGTGGAGATTGTTAGGTGTGAAAGGATTGAACTTGCTGGTGAGTCTCTTGAGTGTGTGGAAGAGTTTTGTTATTTGGGAGACGTGTGCCAGAGGTGAGGCTGGAGTTAGCTCGGTTGCTAGGGTGAGAAGTGGTTGGAAGAAGTTCAGAGAGCTGTTGCCTCTCCTGACACTGAGAGGACTCTCCTTACATGCTAAGGGGTCTTTGTATGCAGCATGTGTTAGGAGTGTGATGCTGTTTGGTAGTGAGACCTGGGCAGTAAAGGAAGAGAATATTCGCAGGTTTAAATATACAGAAATGACAATGATTAGGTGGATGTGCAGTGTGTCCCTGAGTGCAAGGCCTGGGGGGGCTGGGTTTATGATGGAAGAGTTGAGAGGTAGGATGGGACTGGAGTGTATTGGTGTTGTGATGAGGAGAGGTAGGCTGAGGTGGTTTGGACATGTGGAGAGGATGGGGGATGATAATTGGGTGCAGAGGGTGAGAAGTGTTAATATTGGGGGAGGGGTTGGGAGGGGTAGACCGAGAAAGACATGGGACGAGGTCATTAAGTGTGACCTCAGGGTTAAGGGACTGAACAGGGAAGCTGCCAAAGATCGAGTAGCATGGAGAGCCGCCATTAGGTGACCAAGGCCGACGCATGCAAGCATGTTGGAGCCTTCAAAAACGAACCGAACAGTTTGTGGGCCCATGGCCTTTGGTTCACTCTTCCTTGCATTAAAAAAATAAATAAATAAATAAATAAATCTCAGTGTATTTCTCCTAACTTTCTCAATCACATCCACATCCACCTCACAACATTTTGCCACATCTCCATTCGACAAACTGTCCCTCCATGTCACTCCACATGCTCCTCTCAAAATAAAATAAAACTCAGTGTATTTCTCCTAACTTTCTCAATCACATCCACATCCACCTCACATTTTGCCACTTCTCCATTCGACAAACTGTCCCCCCATGTCACTCCACATGCTCCTCTCAGGTAACTCATTTCCACTGCTCTCACTCTTGACTTGTTCCCCTTTAGCAAGGTCCACACCTCACTTCCATACATCAGGGTAGGGATCACAATACTACCATGCAGTGACTACTTAACTTCCATACTCACCTCCCTAGTTCTTATCACCGCTTTCAGTGAACCAACAACCTTCCATCCCTGCTGTACCCTTTCAAGCACTTCATCCCCAAAACTTCCATCATTACTCATCACACTACCCAAGTACAGTACTTGAATGCACTCACATTCTCCATATCCTCACCATCCAACCTCACTGTGCATTCTGTGACTTTATTCCTCTCAAACAACATAACTTTACTCTTGTTTAGATTAACTTTCAGATTCCTCTTCTTACACACTGTCCCAAATTCATTCACCAAACCCTGCAACTCCTATTCATCTTCACTCAGCAATACTGTATCATCAGCAAACAGCAACTCGGAATCATCCACACCTTACCCTCATTCATTAGAGTCATCCCCACATCCACTGCCCTATCTTGCACCTCCTTTATAACCCCATCCATTAATATAATAAACAGCCATGAAGACATCACACATCCCTGTTTCAGTCCCACATTTAGATTAATGAACTCACTCAGCTCACCATCCACTCACACTGTAGCCCTAGCTCATACATACTCTTCACAGAACTGAAGAATTTCCCATCCACTCCATATATTCTTAATACCTTCCACATACCCTGCCTATCTACTATGTCATATGCTTTCTCCAAGTCCATGAAGGCAGCATACACTTTCTTTCCCTTCTCTAGATATTTCTCCACTAAATATCTTAGAACAAATATCTGATCTACACACCCTTTTCCCTTCCTAATTCCCCCTTGTTCTTCTCCAACTAGCTCCTCAGTTGTATGCCTAACCTTGTCAGTAAGTATTCTACCATATATTTTTCCAATCACACTAAGAAGGCAAATACCCCTGTGGATACCACACACTTCTCTCTCCCCTTTTCCTTTGTACAAAGGAACAATTATATCTGATTTCTAATCCTCTGGAAACCTTCCCTCTTTCCAAGCCAATCTACACAACTTCCATATCCATTCCACAACAATCTCACCCTCATGCTTCAACACTTTCCACACTCCATCAATTCCTGGGGCCTTTCCCATCTTGATCTTCATTGCTTCAACTACTTCCGCCCTACTGATCTCTTCCTCCCTCCTCTCATCTCTTCTCCCAGCCATTCCCCAGCCGCTTATACTCGCACTGCTCTCACTTTCTACATTCCACAAACCATCAAAGTGCTCCTTCCATCTCCTCATTTTCTCCCTCTTCTCCACCAACACTCTGTTATTCCCATCTTTCACTCTCCTACTATTTTCCCTTTCACACTGTCCTACTTTCTTTACCTCTTTCCAAAGCAATTTCTTACTCTCCCTCCATTTCACACTCAGATTCCTCCCAAACTCTTCATCCACTCTCTTCTTACTCTCCTTCACCAATCTCTTCACCTCCCTTCTCCTGCTCACATATACCTCTCTTTTCCCTCTCTCAATTTTTCCCCTACCTATACTCGCTAGCCAGTCACTATATGACTTCTTCCTTTGTTCAACAGCTCATTTCATCTCATCATTCTACCATGCTTTCCCTTGCACACCTCTGCATCTCCTCCTTACTCCACAAACCACCTCGCACATTGCACCTATCTCGTCTGTGAATACCCTGCATGCTTTTTCCACCCCTTCCATCTGCTCTAATTCATACCTTCCCAAAATTTCTTCCACTATGCTTTTATACTCTGCCATTTTCTTACTCTCTTGCAACTTCACTCTTTTCACGGGAGCTGTTTCCTCCTGTCTTCCCCTTCGTCTCTTCATCCATTTTCTTTGCAGCCTTACCTTGGCCATCACTAAATGATGGTCCAAGATTCCACTCCCCCACCCTCTCCATGCTCTTGCATCCAACACTTGTCTTCTCATTCGCTCATCCAAACAAACATAATCTATCACAGCCTTTGTTCAACAAGTTCACTGTCCATCCTCCTCATGACTCTCCATGTATACCTGTGGATCATCTAATGCCAGAAGAAGGTGTTGGCTATTGCCAACCCCTTACTAACACAGATGTCCAAGCACTACCATTCCCATCTACTTCAGTTGGCACACCCCACTGACCAACCGCTCCATCCACTCGTACATTCCCAACTTTGCCATTCATGTCTCCAATCAAAAACACTCTCTCACTCCTCTCAAACTTATCCATACATGCTTCTACACTCACCCAAAACTCATCTTTCACTCTTGCCAATTGGTCCTCTGTCAGCACATACATTGCACAAGGTTATATACCTACTTTCATCCTCACCCACACAATTGTTGCACCCGCTGTTCCATACTCTCTTATATTCTCCTTCCACTTCTTGCCTATCAGCATACACACTCCCTCTCTTGCCCTCTTATTCTCATTAACTTGTGCACATATTCCTAAACCATACTCCCATTCTCTCACCCTTTTGCTTTTCCATTTAATTTCAGTCAATCCATATACATCCACTCTTGCATCCTCACGCACCTGAACAATCTCTCTCTTTCACTTCACGATTCACTCCTCTCACATTCTACGTTCCCATTCTTAGAATGTCCTTTGTCCATTCCTTGGTTGTCAATGTATGGTCCATCCTGGTCCGAGGCACTTTGTTCGCTTCTTTAGTTAGTTCCTTTTACAGGGTGGGGCACTAACTCACCACCAACCTTTTTAGTTCCCTCATACGACAAGCAGGGATAACTGGGATCAAAATTGCAAAAAAGCCTTTCTCAAAGCTAAATCTATCTTGTCCCACAGACCAGTACTACAGGCTCCCAATGTTGATAGGCCATTCAAATTAGCTGTAGATGCTAGTGGTATTGCAACTGGCACAGTGTTATTGCAAGACAGTGATAAAGGAATAGAAATGCCAGTATCTTACTTTAGCAGAAAGTTCACCCCTAGTCAGTGTAAATACTCCACTACAGAGAAAGAACTGTTAGCTCTTACCTTAGCATTACAACATTTTGCTGTCTATGTTGGTCCAGGATCACCCCCTTTGCAAGTGTATGCCAATCATCATCCCCTTAAGTTCTTAGCCAACTTGATGCACAAGAACCATCGTCTTAATAGATGGGCTCTATTCCTACAGGAGTATTCCCTTAACATTAGGCACATAAAAGGAGCTGATAACCAAATGGCGGACTATCTGTCCCACGTTTCTTAGCAGACGAGTTTTTCCTCTGTCAAAACTCATTCTAAGGTTGAGAGGTGTAACGGATGCTGAACTCCCATCCTGAGTAGAGAATGGAAGAGACAGAGAGATGGGGAGAATAAAGCAAGGAGAGGCAGAGTGGCAGCTCCCAGAATTAACCTCACCAAGCTGTCATTATGGGATTACAGCACCCCAGACTAACCCACTTAAGCCATGTCTGAGAGCTCTCCTGCCTTTATTCTGAAAACCTGTTCCTTCCTGGAGCCTGACCTAGTTCCCCATCCCTCTTCAATTTCAAATGCCGCGGCCCACGACCTTCGTGGTGACAAAGGGCATGGTCCAGCTCCTAGCTCCTTCCCCAATCCCTGGACCTCACCAATTGCCAACTCCAGCACCACCAGAGAACTCCTCCTACTCATGTTGTTTGGGGGATGGTGCACTGAATAATTGGTGCAGAAAGCAGGCTTTCCACACACACTTTCTTCCCATCAAACTTGGTTCACACACACACAGTCATGTTTTGGTCACACTCTTTTATACACCCTTTTACTACACTTGTATACACTTAACTCACATCATTACAATCCACACTACAAGTAGCCTCCACATGACTTCCACCCTTAGCTGTAATCACTCTCCAACCTCAGTTAAGAAGAGCCATCCTGCCCTCGTCCCTGATGTGCAACTGGGAGTATGCTACTGCCCTACTGGCATCTGGAGTTCTAGCTTAGCTCTAAGTCTCTATTTATTCATCTGTCAAGGTGTCCTGTGTTCAGTCAGATTTGTTCATGTAATCTTCCTCCCATTTATTAACTCAATGATTGTATTGCATAGCACCATTGTGCATTTCCCTTTGATAATTTGCATTCTGAATCTGTTTTCCCTCTTTTACGCTCATGTATAAGGTAGATTTAAGAATATATTTTTGTTCAAAAAACAACTACTGATCATTTTGCTTCCACCCCCATATGCTGTGATTCATTACTTTGAGTCCACCCTATCTTATGCATGCGATACTATGCTAAATGTAAGCAAAAATGATATGGTAGACCCTAATTTTAAAGGAGTAATTGGGGGAAATTCAGGTCTGTTAAAGCCGACAGTCCGTTACATCTGAGGGTCTCCCTGTGAGGTGAGAATTTAAGAACGTCTGAAAATAACTACTGTAAGTACAATAGCACATGCTAGTTGTAAAAATGTAAACTTTACTCATTTTACTGTACATTAACTTGGCCTATAATTTTGCCCTCTTGCAGCTTATTTCACATCCTTCTCACAGCACTTTTTCACTGCTAGTATAGTATTACTATAGTCTTCTTACAACTCAGCAATTATGATGGGTAGTGGACAATTTCAACATCAGGCCAGGACGGAGTAAAAAGGGCAGGAAACACATGTAATGCAACCCACTGTGCCCGATTTCATGGACACCATTCATTACAGCCACCGAAGTGGGCTTTGTGGTGTCCGTTAAATCCTGTATCCGGTATGCTGGGGTCTGTTATGGTGAGTGTCATCCTTTAATACAAAACAACACAGGAGCAAATGTGGTTCTCAAATGATGTCCTGACTCTACAATGTGATAATATGGTGTGTGAAATTAGGTAACAGACACACAAGAATCGAGAAGCAGAAGGTGGGTGTGGGTATGAAGTTTTACATCACTGTGACCCAAGAAAGTGGTTCTACAGGCAGATGGAAGGTGAAGCCAAGAATGCAAGCCAATACAAGTCCAGGTGGGAAGAGCTGACGCTTAATTTTTCTAGTTTCAAATGTAACTGGAAGTTACAGAAAATGGATATTGTGCAGTTTATATTCGATATTTCATTTACACCCTCTATTGAGATGGTTCCCACACCAAGCACAAAGACAGGATGTATTACAATGCACTGGAAGAGGACTGGAAAAAACAAAACTCCAAGTGCAGAGTTCACTCATGCCATTTCACCTTCACCCCAGCCCTCCCAAACCCACTCACATCCTACGTGGGCATGTCCTTAATTCTAGTTATTAGTGTTGACAGAGTTGATGAGTTAAAATACATCCACCTTAACATGAAGAATTTCATCAGTTTGCTGCAAAGTTTACTACACACTAATGGTAGAGCAAGACAGTACTAGAGATCTATATCCACTGCCTAAGGGTTCAAGTCAAGCACCATATTCCACTGTCAATCTTCTGTTAATAGCTTAACATTCAGGAAGCTGAGACAGTAATTTTAGCCCAAAGTTTAGGCGAAGAGTAAAGTGATGGTCTTCGAGAGATGTGAAGTCACTCAATGTACAGTGAGATTGGATGGGGAGGATATGGAGAATATGAGTGCATTTACGTACTTGAGTAGTGTGATGAGTAAGGATGAAAGTTTAGAGGGTGAAGTGCTTGAAAGGGTACAGCAGAGAAGAAAAGTTACTTGTTCCTTGAAAGCAGTGATAAGAAACGGAAGTGAGCATGCAAGTGAAAAAGTTACTACATGACAGTACAGTAAGACCTCACTATAACGGACTAATTGGGCCCCAAGCCAGTCCGAAAAATGCAAAATTCCGATAAATGCGACATCCGGACTTTCCTCTGCTAATCCAGACTTTTTCCGATATATCAGACATTAGTCTGGACTGCATCAGTGGTTTTCACCACCATTGCAGTATTGTACTGTGTTATACCTTCACTACATTAATCAAATGGTATAATAATACTGTACTGTGCACTGAAAAACATGTCTTTTACTTGTCTTATTGTGGTGAACATAGCTGAAGTGGTCAGGCAGTCCGGACTGCTTTCTGGCTTTATCGGACTTTTTCCGATATATAGGAGTTTAATCCGGTAGCTCCTCAAGTCCGATAAAAGCGAATTCCGGTCTATTGAAGTCCGTTATATAGAGGTTTTACTGTATTGTGATACCAACTCTAATGTATGGAAGTGAAGCTTGGACCTTGTTGGAGGGACAGAAGTCAAGAGTGAGAGCAGTGGAAATGGGTTATTTGAGAGGAGCATGTGGAGTCACATGAAGAGACAGACTGACAATTGAGGAAATGAAGGAGCGTTGTGATGTGAATATGAAAGGAAGTGTTAGGAGAAACACATTAAGGTGGTTTGGCTGTGTGAAGAGGATGGAGAGTGAAAGACTGACGAGGAGAGTGTATGTGATAAAGGTGGAGAGGGGGAGAGAGAGGGGGAGGCCAAGGATGAGATGCAGGGATAGAGTGGAGAGGTATATGAGAGAGGCGGGTGTGAGCTGGGAGCAGGGCAGCGAAACGGCGGGAGACAGAACGACATGGAGGCGATTTGTTTGTAGCCATCCTTTCTGGGATTAACCACTTAACCGCGGTCCATCACTTTTGTGATACTCGGTGGCAATGGCTTGAGCTGTGGGCCGTCAGTTGGGTGCTCTGTTTTCTTTTTAAGTAGCCGGGGCTTATAAATATATATGAAAAACTGTAGGAGAATCTTGAGTGCTATTTATATCACTCAGGCTAGTTTTGGCCAATATTTTAAAATAATAAGTCAGAGAGCAATTTACCACCAGCTGGAAGTGCCTGGACCGCCTCACACAACCCCGTGGTTTAGGGGTTAAGGTGTCTGGCAATATATTGATAGAAAGAATTTAGGTGATAAGAGGATAGTAAGAATGCAGCTGCCAGGGCCTCCTAAGACCTGACCCAGCTAACTCACCTGTTAACTCTTTCAGCCCTAAAATGTAATGTTTATTTCACTCTTGTTACTCTCAAATTATTTTATTCAGCACATGACAGAATTTTCAAAATACAATACAGGTGCTACACATAGCTTCTGTTAACCATTCAGAAAAAAAGGTCTTCCTGACTTACATAAAATCATCTTCACAAATTACTGACTCATCAATCTAATCCACTATCAATGAATCATCATGGAAACTTACCGGCTCAATTCGCTTCACTGCAACCTCTGTGTTCTTCCAGGTGCCCTTAAAGACTGCACCAAAGCCTCCCCGGCCAAGCAAGTGATGTTGGCTCCAAAGGGCAGTGGCCTCTTCCAGCTCCTTATAAGGGATGACTGGCACACTACTGCTGCAGCCACCTGACCCTCCATCAATACTGCTGCTGCATGATGTATCTGTGTAGGAGGCAAATGTTAGGTTTTCGCCAATATGGCACATTATACGGTACCCACTACTATACAAGCAGTTCTCATTGTAAGTTATGGATGTTCCAAAACATCACAACTTTTTTTTACAATTGCTGATCTAAACTGGAAAATCAGCTTTACAGGAAGTAGTAGAAATTTAATGGGCAACTTTTCTATAATTTATGGTGAATCAACAGCACGTCAAAAAGGGTGACTTATAACAAGGACACACTGTACTGTACTGTATATTGTTCTGTCTGCCCACAACAAATGCAAACTAAAAAAGGTCAGCTGAATCTGTCTTCATTGAATAATTATTAAGAAGAAGACTGAAGAGGGACAAGGTACAGCACAGGGAAATAAAATGGAGTGGATAATCTGGATAATGTATTATCTAAGTACAATTATTCTTGAGCCTATCTGAAATGCTTCTCTTCCAGGGGCTCAGGCATTTCATTCTGGCAGCCCCTTGATGATTTTATGAAGCTGAGGGATGTTCTGTTACTCAGACACTTGCTTATTAACCCTTCAGTCCAACGGTATCTATAACACTTGCTCATTAACTATTCAATCCAATATATCTTTGTGATTAATTCTTTCTATCTCTAGACCATTTTATTCAACTCTGGAAAAATGCTGTGCAGGATAATGTATGCTGTATCTAACTCTTCCAGTTTAAAAAGTCAAGGCCTAGTTAAATAAAGTAATTTGTGGATGGCAAGAATTGAATAAAAAATATGTTACTGAATTAGAGTAACTCCAGCTGTATCCTGACATCCTCACTCTAGACAGCCATGTACTCTGTGGAGGGGTGTACCACATACTGCATCCTACTGAATATCCAGGGGAATGTCAAGAGGATGGGTTTCAGGAATCTGGTCCCAACCCTGCTTATACTATGTGATTTTAATCCCATGAATTTGTTAAAATTTTGTTAGGAAGGCTCACATTTTCATTTATATTGGTATATGTTTCAGACAGGCCTGCGTGACAGAGAAAAAGACAGATTCTGGGATGACTTTAAACATGCGGTAAGTGGAATGGGGGATGATGAGATTGTAGTTTTGGAAGAGACCTTAAATGGTCATGTAGGTTAGGCAGCTCAAGGATATGAAAAAGTACACGGGGGATGCGCACATGGTACGAGAAAAAGGAAAGGGAAAGGATACTCGAGTTTGGGAGGCAATGAACATGATTGTGAGCAACATGCATTATCGGCAGAAAGCAGGATGTTTACATATGAGTCGGGGGGACACAGTAGCCAGATAGATTATTTCCTGGTCAGGAGGGCTGATAGGAGAGTGGTGAGGGTTGTCAAAGGTATACGGAACGAAGGGCAGCAACACAAATTATTGGCATGCGACATGGTACTTAGGGAGTGGGTGATAAAGAGGGGGACCTATGCACCTTGGAGGAAAATATCTATTTATCTATCTACTGCCAGATGCCATAATCCTCTAAGGGGTGGCCATTTGACCTTGAGTTATTTGTTTTACGGGGAGGGGCACTAACCCTCCACCAACCCACTTGCTGACACGTAGCGAGCATGTATGGTTTGATTATATGGTTACCACCCAGCGTTGTAAATGATTTCTTGGCTTACAGGAAACCATTTGGCTTGTCACTCAATGTAAAGCCACCTGTAAAGGAAAGAAAAGCAATAACAAGTGACAGGAAAGATGGGAGAAATAGGAAGAGAGGAGGGCAGGCACAGAAAAAGTATGATAAAGGCTAAGGAAGAAGTAGGCAGCACTACATTAAGTGAGTGGATGATGGTTGAAAAACAAAGAAGTATGGGATGCCTTCTTTTGGAAGATGAGTAGTGGTGGCTGAACAGGGAGCTGTTGATGGAAGTGTTAATGAACAGTACTGAGCTCTCAAGAACAACTGCCTGAGAGGTACTGACTCTGTATGTGGATGGATAAGGGGCCCCCCCAAGACATAAGGTAACATGGTGAGGGTGTAGAGGCCATAGTTAAGAAGAGAAGAAGGTTTTTCCAGGAATGGAAAAGGGATAACAAAGTGGAATACTTGGCCGCCAAGCACAGGGCTAGAAAAGAGGTATGTAGGGCAAAATCTGAAAATCACAGAAAATGGATGACCTAAACAGTGTTCAAAGGAAGAATATGATATTTAAAGAGATAAATCAAATGAAGAGGGAAAACATGGATATCATAGGTGAGAGGTGTGAAAAACGATGAAGGAAAGGTAGTGAAGAACAGCAAGGATATTAAAGATGCCTGGAAGGAGCATTATAACAAGTTGCTGAATGAGGAGTTTGGCTGGAACAGGGAAGGTTTGGAGTCAGCGGATCCGGTGTTTGGCCCTTGGCCTTTGATTGCTGCTGTTACTGTAAGCAGGGCAATAGGCAGCATACAGGTAAGGAAGGTGGCAGGTGTGTCTGGGTTGACTGATGAAATGCTGAAGGCCTCAGGAGATACAGGAGTGGGTTTAGTTACTGATTTGATAAATATGATTATACATAAGAGCCTTGTCCAAGATGATTGGAAGAGTGTGACTGTATACGCATAACAGGAGAAGGTTGATGGCCTGGAAAATAATGAAGGTAACAGAGTGAGTTCTAGAAGATATGACTACAGAAAGAGTTAATACTAATGAGAAGCAGTTAGGGTTTATGACAGGCAAGGGGACCACTGATGCCATATTCACTGTTTGACAGTGTCTGAAAAAATATATAGGAAAGAAGAGAGATCTGTAATTTGCTTTTGTTGATTTGGAGAAGGCCTTTGACAGAGTTCTTAAGGAGGGGGTGAAGTGAGCAACGAGAAAGCTTGGGACTGAGAAGTGGCTGGTTAGAGAGTTATGGCTATGTATGTGGGTGCTCGCGCCCAGGTGAGTGTGAACAGAGAATTGAGTGATAAGTTTTCCGTACGTGCTGGTGCGCATCAGGCATCAGTCTTCAGCCCCTCAATGTTTGGGGTGCATGAAGCGCTCTCACATGACTTCAGAAATGGACTCCCGTGGGAGATGTATGCTGATAATTTGGTGCTGTTTGCGGAGAACGAAAGGGAGATGAAGGAAAGATTTAGGAAGCGGAGAGATGGTATGAAGCACAAGAACCTGAGAGTAAATGCAGATAAAACAAAGTTGGTGGTATCTAGGGATGGTGGCAGTACTTTCAAAGAAGAGAGCAGAGTGATCATGGGCAGTTTCACAAAAGCGTGAGAAGCAATTTCGTGTTGTGCAGTGTTTGTGATATGTGGGTCCATAAGAGATGCAGCAGTATTAGATGTAGACAACAAGATAATGCTGACTTCATGTGTACGGTGTGTCATGGAAAGCCTGTGGAGACTGTCAGACATGAAAGGATTAATCTTGCTGGTGAGTCCCTTGAGTGTGTGGAAGAGTTAGTTATTTGGGAGACATGTTATGTGCTGGAGGTAGGGCTGGAGCTGGCTCTGTGGCTAGAGAGAGGAGTGGTTGGAAGAAATTCAGGGAGCTGTTGCCTCTCCTGACATTGAGAGGGTTCTCCCTCTATGCTAAGGGATCTTTGTATCTGGCATGTGTTGGGAGTGTAATGCTGTATGGTAGTGAGACTTGGGCAGTAAAGGAAGAGGATATTCACAGGCTCAAACGTACAGAAATGACAATGATTAGGTGGATGTGCAGTGCATCCATGAAAGTGAAGCCTGTGGGGGGCTTGGTTTACAATGGAAGAGTTGAGGGGTAGGTTGAAACTGAAGCGTATTGGTGTTGTCAGGAGGAGAGGTAGATCAAAGTGGTTTGGGCATATGGAGAGGATGGGCAGTAATAATTGGGTGCAGAAAGTGAGAAGTGTTAATGTTAGAGGTAGGGTTGCGAAAGGCAGACAGAAAAAGACTTGGGACGAGGTCATTGAGTGTAACCTCAGGGATAAGAGACTGACTAGGGAAGCTGCCAGAGATCAAGCAGCATGGACAGCCATCATTAGGTGACTAAGGCTGATGAATGCCAGCATGTTGGAGCCTTCAAAAATGAACAAATGAATTGTCAGAAAAGGCAAACCACACTCACCGGCCTCATACGCGAACTGCACGGGCCCCCGGCTGCATACCGCAAGACCCATTCGGTGACGTCATCATTCGTGACTTAGCAAGTGTGTGTGCGCACACACACTAACAGCAATATGCACTAACACTCTCGTCCTCTCTTCTTAACCCCTTAACCGTGGGTCGTCACTTTCGTGACAGTCTGGTGCAATGGATCATACCGCGGAGCATCACTTGAGTGACTCTGTGTTATTTTTAGTTCCCACGCGCTTTAAGGTGGTGACTTGTATCATCTATCAGCACTGCCAATGTCCAACAATAGTCAGAGCTGCTAATGTCATCAGTACTCCCATCCATTGTTGACAATTTAGCCATTTTCCCCCATTCTAGACTCCCCTCCCTACCTCCCCTCCATTACCCTCATGTGTCGTCTGCTCAGCCGCTCTGTGCTATGTAAATCTTCCCCGGATTTATACAGTTTTCATCTATTGAAATGAGACCTATGCGCTATTCTTATACAAAATAATATATATATACAGTATAAAAAATAAGGTAATTAATAGTGCCATACATCTGGAACTGGCTAATTATCACTTGGCAACATCCAACCTGCACTTGTTCGCTAATTTCCCCTGCTTTTTTTCCCCGTGAAATGTGCCATATGAGCTACTCTCGTAATATAAATGTATATAAGAAAGGAAGGAAGAAGCGTGAGTGATATTTCAATTCACCTGGAACTACCTAATTTATTATGTATTGTCTAGATTTCCTACGACTTATTTCTTAGCATATACATTAGCAGCTGACATTTTCAATTCTTCGCTACCGAGATACAGTCAGTTCGCTCAGTTCTCTCTCGTCCTTCACGGTGAAATGACGCTCATCCATTTCTGCCGCTTTTGTGCCTATTATAAAAGGCCCTGTGGCCTCTACCCCTACTAAACATCGTGTGGGAAGTGGTAAAGGATATATAAGTGTAATAAAGTACTAGAAATAATAAAGTGTGAGTGTGTATATGAGTAAGAAATTACAGAACACCAGCGGCGTATTAGCGCGAGTGGGAGGCTCGTACGCACTCGTATTTTACATTGCTTTCACAGTCCTTTTTTTTTTTTTTTTTTTTTTTTTTTTTTTTTTAGTATGGATTCCAAACTACTTGGAAATCATTGAATAGTGTTTCTAGTGATAATATCTGGCAGTGGTATTCAGATTAGGGGATGTCGGGAAGTGTAAAGTGGAGACTTAGTTACCCAAATTCAGAAGTCTCCACAAGTCCTATAGCAGTCGACGAGTGCTAAAAAAAACATCCCAGGAGAAAGCTGAAGGTATGTGCCATATGCATATAAAATTATAATATTCTAGGACTAATAACTGATTTTTGGCAAATATTTTTAAAAAGTCAGTTGGAGCGCGAACATCCCAGCGGGAATGGCACAGCGCGCCTCCGACAACTCCGCAGTGTAGGGGTTAATTTGACAAAAGATTCCAAGGACGAAACTGGATGGTCTATTTGCGTCTGATAAAAACTATGTATCCAATACATAGACTTTTGTGTGAGTACTATCAACACCCGATACTGAGGAGACTGTAGCACCAGTCGAGCAGGGCAGTACTCCCAGGGAGGATGGAAAGCTGATGACAGGGAGAGCTGGAGCTCCCGTTTCATCAGCCCTCAGGACTTGTTCCTGACCATCCTCCTTTGCTGAACTTTTTCAGTGTCTCAGTTACACAGAGAGTAGACCAGCATGCTCTCCAATACAAGTTTCTCTAACTGTCAACACCAAACTACATACACACTACACTTCTTTTTCAAAATTTATCTTCGAAATGGCGCACAAAAATCATGCCTCAGAGTCCCGGGGGGGGGACCATAAATGCCCCCACCATCCGCCCCTCTCCCGGTGACGACTCAAAGAGCTGCCTGGAACCACTTTCTGACTCACTCCTTCTTCATTTCTGTAACATTCGCGGCATTTCCTCTAACTTTCACGCTGTCGAGCACCACCTCTTCTCCTCTAAACCTCACCTTCTCTTTCTCACTGAGACTCAGCTGTCTGAGGCAACTGACAGCAAACCCTTTTCTGTATCCTCCTACTTTCTCTATTCTCGTTTCAAAGCCAAAGGTGGCTGTTGCGTATATGTACGCAACGATCTATCTTGCTCTCGTGTTCCTGAACTTGATTCTTCTGAATTCTCTACTCTCTGGCTTCGGCTTTCCTGTCATTCTCTGACTAAATATATCTGTGCTGTTTACTTATCTCCTAATTCTACTGACTATCAAAAATTCTTTGACTATCTTACTTCTACGATGGAACACATTCTATCCATTTCTCCTTTCTCTGAAATCTCCATTCTAGGAGATTTCAATGTTCACCACCACCTTTGGCTCTCCTCTCCTTTCACTGATCCACCTGGTGAACAAGCCTACATCTTTTCTATCCTTAATGACCTAGAGCAGCTTGTACAGCACCCTACCCGTATCCCTGACCGCCTTGGAGAGAGTTCCAACATACTTGACCTTTTCCTAACAACTAATCCTTCTGCTTACACTGTTCATCTTTTCTCTCCGTTGGGCTCCTCCGATCATAATCTTATTACCTTAACATGTCCAATCGCTCCAGTACGGCCTGTGGACCCTCCAAAGAAACGCCGCCTGTGGCACTTTGGAGCTGCAGATTGGGAGGCCCTCAGGCAGTACTTCTTTGATTTTCCATGGAATGATTATTGCTTCC
>JAGKTI010000357.1:107886-127838 GCA_018397915.1 Birgus latro
GGTCACTGTTCCTCTGAACTGTCTGCTTGCATCCCTCCACCTCTACGACGGGCACGTAGTACCCGTCTAGCAACAAACTCTCATCCCTTTTCTGTCCAACTCTCTAATGCAAGAGTTAACCGTTACTCCTAGTCCTTCATTTATGCAACTGGTCAACTCTGGAACTCTTCCTCTGTCTGTATTTCCTACTTCCTATGATCTCCAGTCTTTCAAACGCAGTGTGTCCAGGCATCTCGAAATGAACGGATCTTGAATTTGGCTCTCTTTTGTATTGTTTTTGCTTTTTCTTGGAAGGAACAGTATGCAGGCCTGTGGCCTTTGGTTCCTTCTTCCTTGCATAAAAAAAAAAAACCATGCATCCAATACATACACTTTTGTTTAATTACTATCAAGACCCAATCTGTGGCCACATACTGATTTGTGATGTCTCTTGAAGTATTATAAACTTTCTAGTCTCGGCTGAGTGCTGCACACAGCCGCTCGGTCGAAGCACCTTTCTTGGTGAGACAATCAGCCAGTTGTTGTGATGTATCCACCCAAGATACTTCATCAATCTCCCCTCGCTCCAACATGTCTTGTAATACAGCAATATCAATGCGCAATCTCCTGTCTTCTACGCTCCTACAGGTGTAAAGGGAGTCCATCAGACTCTTGTTGTCGACGAAACACTTTATTTTGATCTTTCCACATCCAGAAACTTCACGCAATATGTTGGCAAGATATACAGCAGTCTCAGCACATTCAAGCAGCGCCAATGCCTCAGCAGTTAAGGCAGATTTGACGACCCTCCTGATCTTTCTTGTCTGCCAGAATATACGACATCTTGCCCCACTAGCATCTCGTAGGAAGATCACAAAACTTCCCTGAGATCCACTGCCTACAAGTGGCAAATGAGGCATCCAAAAAGCACTCTATATGACAGTCCTTGATCGGCCCCATTCTTGGAAAGTATAGCTTCATGTTGTCAGTCTTCACCCTTGAGATCACCTTACTGAGTCTAAGCAAATCCACTACGGTAGCTCAGTTGCTAGTCACACTCAACTCACACACATCAAAGGCAATATCTAGCCGAGTGTGTGTGGCAATCCAGCTGAGTTGCCCAATTAATGCTCGGTACTCCGTTTTCTCAGACTCAGACAGCTCTCCTGATTTTACTGCTGCACGATGTTTACTCAGAGTGACTGGTTTCAAAGATGAAGCATACTAGAATTGGTCAAGCGTTATGCTGCCATCGATGTTGGAGATGACACTGAGACCAACGTATTAGAAGGCTTTTGATTCTGAACTGCCAATGAGGAATATTTGATTCAAACGGTTTATCACTTGCTGTTCGAACTCATGTGTACCAGCCCAAAGGAAGTCATCGACGTAGATGCATACAATGGCTTCGACTTTGCCACTATTGTTCCAAGAGAACAGCGCTGAATCCAGTGATGACACTTTAGCTCCGAGACTCAACAACTGATCTTTTACGCGCAGATACCAATGCCTAGCAGCATCACAAAGGCCGTAAACAGTTTTCTTTAGTCTCCATAACTTACCATTTGCATATTCAGGTGGAGGACGTAAATGAACAACTCTCTCAATGTCGTTCCCTTGCAAGTAGGCAGCTTTCACGTCCATAGTGTGGCAGTCCCACTGGTTGGTGGAGGTCAAAGAAAGTGCCAAACGCACAGCTTCTTATGAACAAGTAGGCGAGTCTTTTCGGAGATCTATTGTGTCTTCCTCAAATCCTCTGGCAACTAAGCGGGCCTTAACAATAGGCTTTCCATTTTTCAGTTTTTCCATCACAACCCATCGAACCATTATGGCATCTTGCACAACATCATCTACTTCCTCATACACAGCATTATTCTGCCAGTTTGTAATTTCATTTTCCTTAGCGCATAATACGGCCTCAGAGTTGAAAAGAACAAGCATTTCTGCGTCATCATCAACCACTTCCCATTCGCGAAAATCCTTCTGCAAATCTATCCAATCAATGCTGCTGTCAGAGTTCCTCATCAAATTGTAGCAGTGGTTGTACTTTCCAGTGGCTTTACCTGCCCAACTCATAATCCTTCCAGACACCAACTCTCCACTTTTTGAATGTATTCCCTCTATACGTTGACCAACAGAAACTTTGGGAGACTGATTAATCGGAATAGAAACTGTGGGAGGCTCATCAATCGGAACCACATCATCTTCCGACTCGTCATCTGGTGGATAGTCATTCAACACTTGCGAAGAATCGTCAATAGGCTTCTCCTGGACAACATTGTTCTTCTCATCACTGCTGACACCACTTTCAACTGCAGTATCTTGCTCTGGCGCACGTGCTAGACGACACACATGCACTCGCACGTAGACACCGGCGTGTCTCACCAGAATTTGTTTCCCATCTCTGCCTATTACAATTCCGGGACCGTGCCACTCATGACTGTCATTTCTCTTGTAGAAGACTTCATCTCCATTTCGGATGTCGTTTAAGTCACTCGAACGTACGTTGTGCCGCAGAGCCCTAGCCAAGCGTTCATCTGATTCAGTCTTTATAAACTCTTGTCTTGCTAAATGAAGAGCATTCAAGTTGTCTCTCACAATTTTCGATGGTGATGAAGGTTCCAAGGCTGGAGGATCATTTGAGTACACATTAGGCAGGCCAGGGTTTTGACCAAAAACAAGTTGGTTAGGAGAAAAGCCTGCGTAGTTGGTGAGAGCATTTCTTGCTGATACTGCCCATGCCAAGGCCACGTCCAATTCACACTGGCTATCAGCCATTATCTTCCTAACAATGTCACCAATGACTGCATTTTGACACACACACACTCTGTTGCTCCATGGACTCTCTGCAGACGTTGTCATGATCTTGATATTGAAGGCCTCTCCCAATGCTCACATTTCCGCACTGTTGAATTCACAGCCATTGTCTGTAAGAATTTTTCTAGGTGCGCCAAACACAACAATCCAGCTCCGAAATATTCCTTTGATAATGGTGGGCGCACACTTATCCGCGATTACTATCGCATTACAATACCTGGTTGCCAAATCAACAAGGACTTAGAAATAATGCCTTCCCCAAGCTTTCAAATCTATGGCTATGGCTTGGTTAAACTTAGACGCCAGGGGCAAACTGACTACGGGTCGGAGCATGGCTTTCTTAAATCTGCAACAGACTGTACAAGCATCAGATACAGCCTTGACAGCCCGCTCCAGTTCTGAACTTTTAATCCCCGAATCTATGATCAGTTTAATTAGTTTTGCCGATGTTGGGTGTCCAAATTGCCTGTGAAGCTTTAAAGCCATTTCTACATCACCTCCAAGAGATGCCAGCGTGACTGTTTCACAAAATTCACGACCTAGTCATAAAGAAATTGGAAGCAAGTAATGGCCTGAAGATGAGGACTTCAAATTAATGATAGTTCCACAAATTTTGACCTGGTCACTTCCAAAGTTAATAAACATTTTTGCTTTTTTCATGGAACATTTACTCAACAGCAAGGGAATATTGCAGTCCACAACATCAGTCACGATGGCTGCACGCATATTTCCAATGTAGCAGGGCAGAGTAACACGTTTGAGGGAAGAAACTGTGACACCATCAGCAAAAGTAAACGTTGAGGATGACGCTTCTTCTCTTGTAGCTTCACGTTTGCAATCAGTGAGCTCACTTAGATAACAATTGATCCATTCAACTCCACATACAGTTGTAGAACACCCTGTTTCTAGAAGAGCACATCCCTTAGATTCTTCTACTAGAGTTTGTAACTTACCTCTACTAGCAGCATCGTCCACATAGCCCATAAATAACGACAGATGCACTGTTTCAGAATTTTCTTCTCGACTGCCGTCGTTTTCGTCTACATTCGGAAAGTCACGTGCCCAATGAAATCTAGAATCACATATGAAACACCTCGATATCTTTCCGTCAGACCCAAGTGGGTTCTGCCTCCTGCCGGTGGATGAGCGTTGGGGAATTCTAGCAGATACAACTGAATATCGGCCACTATCACGATGTCAATCACGTACTGCACCACCCCGCAACATTCTCTGTCCTTGTCGAGTACCTCTAGCATAAAATGTTTCCTCACCTTCAACTTCGTCACTCCAAAATACTGGTTCGCCTTTCACCTCCAGGGCGGACACTAATGCCTCGTTCTGCCTACCAATTTCACCAGCAAAAATACGATTCAGGGCAGATTTCATGTTTTCGTATGTCACCTCAGTTATCGAGGACATCACTAGTTGTTTCTCACTGTCTGAAAGTTTGCATGCAGCTAAAAGCATAAAAGCCATCACAGAATTTGGCAGTGCCATGTCCTGCTTCATAAATTTGAAATAAACATGCTCAAATTCTGCCACGAACTTACGAATGTTCATATCACCAGCTCTTCTGAAGTTGTACAATTCATAAAAAGCTGCAAACTGTCGACGTCCTTTGTCCATGATAAATAAACTGTCTAATTTTTTCAGCAAGGTCTGAACACCATCCTCCTGCTTCAAATCAGCCGCCTCAGCCTCCGAAGATGCCACCCTTGCTCTTCCAGACAATGACAGGTGAATAACTAAGGCTTGTTTTTCTTTTGGTAAGTCCGTCAGTTCGCACCAAATGTCAATGTCCTTTTTCCAGCTCTCATAAGCAGAATCATTTTCAAGTTTTGGAGGCCACTTAGTCGAACACGACGCCATTATTTTCGAACTACACTCTGCTACCAGTGTCAGAAAAGGCAAACCACACTCACCGGCCTCACAACGCGAACCGCCCGGACCCCCGTCTGCATACCGCAGGACCCTTCCAATGACATCATCATTCGTGACTTAGCAGGTGTGTGCGCGTGCACACTCACTAACAGCAATATGCACTAACATGAATGAACTGCACATACTGTACAGCAGGATGGAGAATAGCTAAGAGAAGAGTGACAAGGAGAAAGGATCAGTAGAACTGAAATGTCTGAGGCACTGATGAAAGTCGTTTCGTTTTCGTTTCGTTTTTGAAGGCTCCAACATGCTTGCATGTGTCGGCCTTGGTCACCTAATGGCGGCTCTCCACGCTGCTCGATCTCTGGCAGCCTCCCTATTCAGTCCCTTAACCCTTAAGTCACATTTAATGACCTCGTCCCATGTCTTTCTCGGTCTACCCCTCCCAACCCCTCCCCCAATATTAACACTTCTCACCCTCTGTACCCAATTATCATCCCCCATCCTCTCCACATGTCCAAACCACCTCAGCCTACCTCTCCTCATCACAACACCAATACACTCCAGTCCCATCCTACCTCTCAACTCTTCTATCGTAAACCCAGCCCCCCCAGGCCTTGCACGCAGGGACGCACTGCACATCCACCTAATCATTGTCATTTCTGTCAGGCTGGGAAAAAAATAGGACTGAAATGTCTGAGGCACTGACAAGTCAAAATGGGTAAATACAATGTATTGATTGTGTGTGGCGAAATGTTGAAATATGAAGGTGAAAGTGTATTAAATGGATCTAGAAAACATGAAGAATGGCTTGAGAGAATGGGTGAGTACCAAAAGAAGTCAGGTATTACAGTTCTCCTGTAGAATAGAAATGAAAAGTGGGGAAATAAAAATGCCTCATAACTTACTGGAGACTTTACGAATGGGAGCAGGCTGAGGCAGAGGACTAGGGGCTGGTTGTTGGCTTGGAGTTGGACGAGGGACAGTTGGACTTCCCGAATGAGTGAGAGTGAGAGAGGCAGGGTACGTTAAATGGTTTGGGCCTACTTCTGCCTGTCTTGCTGCTTCTTTTGCTTCTTTCTCACGTAACTGTAAGCAGAGATGGAGAACTCAGTTATTGTTGTTGTTGTCATTGCTCATCCCCAATCTGTCTGGTCAAACGGACCTGTCAACTGCACGTAGGCAACTGCCTCTCTGGGGTCGTTCCATAGGTTCCTAACACTATTGATGTTATGTCTGCAGCTTAGTGTGGCATGTGTTGCGCAGTGCACCATTATGCATGTTAGGTGTGTGGTTTGGCTTCTGCTAGTTGGATATGTGTTATCTGTGATTCCACCTAACTCAAATCTAAGTTGGAAGTTGAGGAGGGCTAGGTGATGTCCTGATCTAAGGGAGACAGATGAACTCGATGATTTCTGTTTAAGAACACATGTACATGGGTGCTCGCACATAACACTATTGATGTTATGTCTGCACCTTAGTGTGGCATGTGTTGTGCAATGCACCATTATGCATGTTAGGTGTGTGGTTTGGCTTCTGCTAGTTGGATATGTGTTATCTGTGATTCCACCTAACTCAAATCTAAGTTGGAAGCTGAGGAGGGCTGGTTGATGTCCTGATCTAAGGGAGATAGATGAACTCGATGATTTCTGTTTAAGAACACATGTACATGGGTGCTCGCACCCAGGTAAGAGTGAATGGAGGGTTGAGTGATGAGTTTCCCGTGAATGTTGGTGTGCATCAGGGGTCAGTTTTGAGTCCCTTGTTGTTTATCATGGTGCTTGAAGCCCTCTCACGTGACTTTAGAGATGGACTCCCATGGGAGATGTTGTATGCTGATGATTTGGTGTTGATTGCAGAGAATGAAGGGGAGGCTGAGGAAAGATTTAAGAAGTGGAGAGATGGTATGGGGTACAAGAGCTTAAGGGTAAATGCAGATAAAACAAAAGTGATCGTATCTAGGGTTGATCGCGGTACAATCAGGGGAGAGGGAGAGTGGCCATGTGCAGTTTGCCACAAGGGTGTGGGAAATAATTCCATCTTGTGTAGTGTTTGTGATAAATGGGTGCACAAGAGATGTAGTGGTATTAGAGGTAGACTGCGAGATAATGCTGATTTCATATGTGCGGCGTGTCAGGGAGAGCAGGTAGAGATTGTTAGGCGTGAGAGGGTTGAACTTGCAGATGAGTCTCTTGAGTGTGTGGAGGAGTTTTGTTATTTGGGAGACATGTTATGTGCCGGAGGTGGGGCTGGAGTTAGCTCGGTTGCTAGAGTGAGAAGTGGTTGGAAGAAGTTCAGGGAGCTGTCGCCTCTCCTGACATTGAGAGGACTCTCCTTACGTGCTAAGGGGTCTTTGTATGCAGCATGTGTTAGGAGTGTGATGTTGTTTGGTAGTGAGACCTGGGCAGTAAAGGAAGAGGATATTTGCAGGTTTAAACATACAGAAATGACAATGATTAGGTGGATGTGCAGTGCGTCCCTGCGTGCAAGGCCTGGGGGGGCTGGGTTTACGATGGAAGAGTTGAGAGGTAGGATGGGACTGGAGTGTATTGGTGTTGTGATGAGGAGAGGTAGGCTGAGGTGGTTTGGACATGTGGAGAGGATGGGGGATGATAATTAGGTACAGAGGGTGAGAGGTGTTAATATTGGGGGAGGGGTTGGGAGGGGTAGACCGAGAAAGACATGGGATGAGGTCATTAAGTGTGACTTAAGGGTTAAGGGACTGAACAGGGAGGCTGCCAGGGATCGAGCAGCGTGGAGAGCCGCCATTAGGTGACCAAGGCCGACGCATGCAAGCATGTTGGAGCCTTCAAAAATGAAAACGAAACACATCCAGTGGGTGGATGTCGCGGGGGGCGGGGTCTTGCAGTACGGTGTTATGATCGAGGTATTGTATTGCCTTGTGTGTGAAGTAAGTATACAGTATAGGTGTTTCTTCACTGCTAGTGTTGGAATGTCTGGAAGTGGAATACTGTTGTAGGGGGTTTGATAATGTTTGTGTGAAGACTGTTTTTTGTGCCAACGTGTGTTGTGCGTCTATACCATAATGACGAGCGTTGCATACTGGCACAGGCAGCTGCATAGAATTGTGTGGCCCTCATATCAAAGTAGTGTCTGGCTGAGAGGACTTTAATTTTAGAACGTGAGTTGAGACCTGCGGTGATGGATAGGGCACTGTTCTGTATGATTTGCAAGGTGTTGCAGTTGGTATTAGACAGGATGGGAGCCCATGCTGGGGAGGCACAGGACATCATTTCTAATGTATTGCTTGTAAGGAAAGTGTTTCTTCTTGCTGCCCAAAGTCTGGCCCTGTAGTTGCCCTAACTGCACTGAGTCTGGGGGTGTACTGCCTCTTGATGTGTTGTACATGGTCCTTGAAGGTGAGTCCTGTATCATATGTCACTCCAATGATCTTAGTGGAGGGTGCATATGGCGCACATACATTGTTAAGTGTAATGAAGGGAGTACTTGTGTTCATGTTTACTGCTGATGATCAGTGCAGTGGTGGATCTGGCTGGGATGACTCAGCCAGTTGCCCTCAACCCAAGTCTTCAGCGTGATGAGGTTGTCCTGTTGCAGTGTGCACGCTGTGTCGGCAATATGATGTGTGGTATGTCATCTGCATAAGAGGCAATGTCTGTGAATGGCTGGGGAGTGGGAATATCAAGTATGTATAGGCTGAAGAGTGGAGGTGGGAGAATGCAGCCCAGTGAAACTCTGTTAGGGAAATTTTGTATTCATGATGACTTTCCCTGGAATGTAACATGTGCCTTTCTACCAAACGAATAGTTTGCAAGCCAGCATTTGGTGTTTCTCCATGTTTGTGTTGCATATCTTGGTATTTAGTTTGCATCAGGAAACAGTATCGAAGGCTTTGTTAATATCTGATCTTGTGAGGTGTGTGTTGTGTGAGTGATGCAGTACTGATGCCAACCAATCCTTGTTGGGTGAGATTAGTCAGTAAGGTGTGTGTATAGTGTACTGTAGTGTTTTGAATCCATGTTGTGAAGGAACAATGAAGACGTGGGGAGTGACTTTGTTGAGAATGAGGTGTCGGTTAATTTGGATGCTGTGCTAAGCAGTGTTATGGGTCTATATAAAGAAGGGAGTGTTGGGTATTTAAGTTAGTGATCATTGTTCCATGTTTCCAAATACGGTACTTCAGTGTGTGTACGAGTAGTTGCTGCTATTTGTAAGAGTATGGATGTCCTGTGGTCTTAAATGTTTCAGGTGCAGGCTGCAGATGCCATCCAAATATATGTTTGTTGAGTTCTTTGTTTTCTTGATTATATTACATGTCTGTTCTAAAGTGAAGAGGGTTACACTGTGATCGAGTAAAAAGGGCAATCTATTTGGAGACGACTATTTTTCAGACTCAGTACATGCTGGTGTTAAGTGACTTGTGTTTGTGTAGTCGTTTATAAGTATACTTAACTGTTCTCAGTAGGAAGGGATGATTGGGTGTTGGAGGTGATGGGGACATTTATCATGCAAGTGCATGTTTGTGATTTAGTGATACCATTAAGTGTTTTGTAGAGCCAAGAGAAATCTGTGGAGTGACAAAATGTTGCTACAAGGGCCTTCCAGTGTTCCATCTACTTTGTACTAACTTTGCTGCTGACTCACTGTTTAGTTCTTGGACCCTTGTGATATTGTTTTGTGTGTACAGGAGAGATGGCTTTTGTTTAAACATGCGGCATTGTCTTATTAGGTGGGCAATCTCTGGTGTAAAGTTTTGCTAGTAATGTATTCTGTTGCCTCACGGGATGTGGTGTTTGCCTGCATGACGTATGATGTTGGTGAACTTTGTAATATTCATGTTGGTGTCAGGTGTGTAGTACTAGTAGTAGTTGTTCCCTAGGCAGTCTGGCCAAACAGCCTCAAGTCTCTAAGGAAGGCCACGGCCAAGACCGGGCTTTCCCACAGACCTCTCAAGGAGTGTATGCTGTGTTGTTGGGGTAGGTGATTGTGTGCAATGCAGTCTTCCATAATGTGCTTAATAATATGGGGTGCTGTGTTGCATCCTGGACAGGCATCAGTGACGGAGTCATCCAGCGTCTTCTGATAACTCAAGTGGGCTGGATGATGCCCACATTTCTGTCTGGCCAGGTGGACCCTGTCCTCATGAGGAAGATAGGAATCAGAAGGATGGATATTGGGAGGCCATGCATGCAGCTGTGTGTTGACTTTAAGTGACTGAATGGAGCGGCCAGTTGATTTGAGTATGGATATGCTTCTGGAAGCTGGTCTGAGGAGAGCGAGGGGGGAGAGATGACAGTATTTGTGTATGACATAGTGTGCTGGGTGTTGTTTTGATGTTCCTTGGTGTGTGTGGATGTGCTGCCATGTAGTGTAGTGGATGTTGTGGGTTTGTGGAGGCTGCAGTGAGAATTTGGGTGCCTCTCATGTCAAGATGATCCTTGACTTTGAGGACTTTGGTTTCTTGGTGCAGATGGTCTGTGGTATAGTAGCTGTGCAGCCTGTGATTATTTCTAGGCCTTTGTTCTGTATGGTCTGAAGAGTGTTACAGTGTGTTTTAGTGAGGTTAGGAGCCCAAGCAAGGCTTGTATAAGTCATCACTAAACATATATATTGTTTGTATACTGTGGTGGTGGTTTCTTTGTTGTGTCCAAATGTCATATGGGCAAGTGACCTTAAGGCACTGAGTCTTGGTGTTAATTTATTTTTGATGTTTGAAATGTGTTGTTTAAATGACATTGTTACACCAAGAATTGTGTGTGTGTCTGTATTTACCTAATTGTATTTACCTAATTGTGATATACAGGAAATGAGCTACGCTCGTGGGGTCCCGTCTCTGTTTCTCAATAAGTCAAATTTTGCCTTAAACTCATTTAAGTTTTTAGACCAGACGATCTCTTTGTCCAGGCTATTCCACAGGTCTATACATCTATACGGAAAACTAAATTTCTTGATGTCCTTCGAGCAGCTTGGCTTCTTTAGTTTCATTCCGTGTCCTCTTGTTGCTCTCTCATCCCACACAAACAGATTTTCTCTGTCAATTTTATCTACTCCTATCATAGTCCTGAACACTGCAATCATGTCACCCCTCTTTCTCCTTTCCTCTAAGGAGGGCAAATCCAGCCTTTCCAGCCTCTCCCTGTATGGCAAATCTGCCAGACTAGGGACCATCTTGGTTGCTGTTCTTTGTATTCTCTCAATCTTGGTTATATCTTTCTTTTTGTGTGGGGACCACACTACTGCTGCATATTCTAACCTGGGCCGAATCATGGCCACTATCAATTTTTTCATCATCTCCTCATCCATGTAATGAAATGCCACTCTTATATTGGTCAAGAGTTTATATGTCTCTCTCACTATCTTATTTATGTGCTTTTCAGGTGACAAACTGTCCTGGACCAGCACTCCCAAGTCTTTCTCTTCTCTCGCTTTTCTAATTGGTTCATTACCCATCAAATAATTCAATGATGGCCTCTTGGTACTTTTACCCATTTCCAATATTTTACATTTTTTTGCGTTGAATTTCATTTCCCACATCCGGCTCCAATCATATATCCTATCCAGATCCTCCTGTAGCATTTTACAGTCCTCTTCAACCTCTACCTTTCTCAAGATCTTTGCATCATCAGCAAACAGGCTTGCGTAGCTGTTCACTCCATCTACCATATCATTTACATAAATCAAGAACATTACTGGTGCCAACACCGAGCCCTGTGGGACACCACTTGTTACTTCCCTCCATCCAGATGTCCTGTCCTTTATTACTGTCCTCATTTGTCTGTCACTCAGAAAGTCTCATCCATTCCAGGAGGCTTCCCTTAAGTCCTCCTATATGCTCTAATTTCCATAATAGTCTCTTGTGGGGTACTTTGTCGAAGGCCTTCTCCAGATCTAAGTACACACAATCCACCCAACCGTCTCTCTCCTGTAGCACGTCAATCGCCCTTGAGTAGAAGCTCAACAAGTTGGAAACACATGACATTCCACTTCTGAATCCAAACTGACTTTCAGTCAAAATATTCATCTCTTCCAGATATTTTATCCATCTATCTTTCAGGATTCTCTCACACAATTTCGCAACCATACTGGTTAGGGACACTGGTCTATAATTCAGGGGTTCTTCCTTGTTTCCTCCCTTATAGATTGGCACCACATTTGCCCTCTTCCATTCCCGAGGCACTTTCCCCTCTTCCAAGGAGCACACAATTAAATTGTGAATCTTATCCGCCAGTTGTTCTCTGCATTCCTTCAGTACCCAATTAGAGATTCCATCTGGTCCTGGGGCCTTCCTTACATCTTGAGCTCCCAGTAATTTATACACTTCCTGCACTTCCACTTTTATATCTTTTATCACTACATTTCTTATCATTCCCTCTCCTTCCACAAACTCCCTTTCCTTAGTGAAAACCGACTGGAAACATTTGTTCATTACTTCAGCTTGCATTACTGCATCCTTGTAGACCTCTCCTTCTACTTTCAGTTTGGTGATTCCTTCCCTTTGCTTCAATTTGCCATTAACAAATCTATAAAACAATTTGGGTTCATCCTTACATTTGTCAATTATACCTTTTTCAAAGTTCCTTTCTTCCTCTCTACGTATTCTTGTATATTCATTTCTAGTTCTTTTATATTCTTCCTTTTTCCTGATATTACTTCTCTTTTTCCATTTGTTCCATGCCATGTCCCTCTCTTTTTTCGCTATTATACACCTTCTATTAAACCACACCTTTTTCCTGTTTTCTTTCCCACTTACTCTTGGCACATATTTTTCCACACCCAGATTGTAGAGGTCTAAAAAGATATCCCACTTCCTCTGTATCTCTCTTGTTTCTCTGAATTTTCTCCAGTCCGCATTTTCAAAAAATTTTCTCAATTCTGCAAAGTTTGTTTTCCCAAAGTTGTATCTTCCTTGCCTATAAAGCTCATCTCTTGGCACCACGTTCCCTATTATCATCTGGAACTCAATGACCACATGATCACTTTTTCCTATAGGACACAGATAATTTAATGATTCAATTACATCAGGTTCTTTGGATAGTATCAAATCTAATCTTGCTGGTGTGTCATCACCTCTGAATCGTGTCTCTTCTTTAACCCACTGTGTCATTACATTATTCACTGCTATATTTAACAATTTAGTGCCCCACGAATCTTCGCTGCCTCCCGAGTCCCATTCCTCCCAGTTCACCTCTTTACAATTAAAGTCACCCATTAGGATTATATTGTTGCTTTTCTCGATCACTTTCTGTAGATAACTAACCATGTCTGACAACATCTCCTGGTATTCATCGTCATTCCATGCTCTCGTCTTAGGGGGAACATATACCACTGCCATATCTCTCTTACCATTCTCCCCAGTTTCTAGTTTCAAATTTATGGCTTCGGCCCTGCCCTCTGCAATTTCCACAGTATCTACGTTTATGTTGTCCTTCACTGCTATCATCACTCCTCCTCCCGTTTTTTCTTTTCTGTTTCTTCTCCATAATTTGTATTTCCCACCTCCCATATGAATATCAATATCTTCTTTCAATTTAGTCTCTACAAAGCACATAACATCAGGCTCGTGTGCCCTCAAAAAATCATTGATTTCTAACCTTGCCGATATTAGTCCATCAGTGTTTGTGTACGCCACTTTCAAACTTTTTTCATCGTTTTTTATTCTCTCGTCTCTCTTTCCTTCCGTCGGTACCACTTTCTCAATTTCTGGTCCATAACTCTCCAATAGAACTCTGTCTTCTCTTTCTCCGTTCGTTGTTCGTTTTTTATCTTTGCTTCCTTTACTAACTCCTTTAATTTAGCTCTTTCCTCTTCATTTGCATCTCTCCTAATCCAAACATTTTTAAACCCCTCTTTCTCTGACAATTTCCACGTTCTACTTATGATTTCATTCACTATTACTTGGGACTTAAACTTTACTTTCAAGGGCCTTGACCCACCATCCTCGTACTTTCCTAACCTAAACACTTCTTCAATCTCTTCTTGGGCTTCATTGTTTCCTTCCATAACCACTGCTATTATTTCTTTAGCCTTGTTCAGTTCCTCTCTCTCTCTTTCGGATCTTACTGTCATTCGTTTTTCTTTTATTCCTGAGATTATCACACATTTTTTCTTGTCTGCTACATCCCTGACCAAAGATTCTCTACTTCTTAGTACTCTAACCACTTCCTTCTCCACTTTTTCCTTACTTTGTTGTTCTATGATTTCCTTCAAATTTACATTTCCTTCCTCCTGTATTTTCTTCCACCCCTTATGTTGCTCCTTAATTTCCTGAATATGTTCATCTTGCCTCCTCGATTTTGATTCGTATTCATCTAGTTTACTTTTTATTCTGTCCCTTTCCTCTTCCAACCTCTTATTCTCCCTCTTCAGCTGTTTTATTTCATTTGATGCGGATTCGTTATTCGCCTTTAATTCTGTAACTTCTTTTTCTTGTTCCTCACTACGTGTGGTAACTTTTTCGTCTATTCTGTAGGACTTTGATCTCTCTCTCTTGCTCTATGGTCCGTTCCTGCAGCTGCTTAATTACTTCCCATACCTTTTTTAACTCCTGGACATTCCTCTCCGCCGTTTTCTCTACACCTGCTACTCTTGTTTGTTGCAGCTTATCACTTCCTTTGCCTACATTTAGCTCGGAGAAGCCCGCAAATTCCCCCTCGCCAGTTGTAAACAATCTTCCGTCTCTCTCCGCCATGATGCAACCATATGGAAACTTTCTTTTTCACTTTGTCTTGTATTTTTAGGGCCGAAACTTGCGTTTTTTAAAACTAATATCCGACGGGACCACCACTCACGCATTCAACCACATAATCACAATAGGCTATCTCCTTTTCGCTGCTAGTTCTGCGATTATTTCCCCTCGATCCAGGTGCAGCTCCGTCTCTCTCCCTCTGCGACCTGTGTGTGTGTGTGTGTATGTGTGGTAGGGGAGTGTTGTTTATGGTGAGGTGTGGAATGTGACTGTGTTCTGCTGTCCACTTTGTGAGAAGGGTCCCTGTAGACTTGGCTGGGGCTATTCTGAGCCTGTTTGTGGTGAACCATTCATGTAGTGTGTTGAGGTAAGGTTGGAGGATGTGTGTGGCTGTGTGTGTGTTTTGGTGTGTACATGAAAGTGTTATGTCATCTGCACAGGAAGCTATGTGTATCTGTGGTGTGTGGGGTGTTGGTATGTCATGCATGTATAGGTTAAAGAGTGTAGGGGACAAAACATATCCTTGGGGAATGACATTTGTGAAGTTTCTGATGTTGGAAGACTGATCAGCAAATGTTACATGTGCATATCTCCCTGCTAAGCAGTTTGGCAGCCATCTTTTTGTGTTATTGTGCATGTTTGTGTTGAATATTTAGTTTATGAGGTTGTGGCAGGTGATGGCATCAAAAGCTTTACTAATGTCTAGTGTGACAAGGAATGTTCTGTGTGGTGGCCTAACTGAATTTATGCCATCAAAAACTCTCTGTGTGAGATCTGTAAGTAGAGTGTTTGTGGAGTGTAGTGGCCTAAAACCATGTTGTGTTGGGGGCTAGGGGGGTGTGAGGTGTAACTAGTTGTAGCACCAGTCTTTCAGTGACTTTGGACGAGGTGGAGAGGAGTGTGATAGGGTGGTGTGAGAAGGGTAATGTGGGGTCTTTGTTGGCTTTGAGGATTGTGATGATAATGCCATGCTTCCAGATGTTGGATATTATGTTGTGTGAGTAGTTGTAGTTTGATACACTGGTGAGTGCTTGTATGCCTTGTGGTCCAAGGTGTTTAAGATGTAAGTTGCTTATGTTGCCAGGTCCACAGGAAGACGAGTGCTTAAGGCTGCTGCTAATGATGTGCTTCGTCTGGTTGTTAGTATGAGTCTGTGGGGAACTGTCTCTTATGTCGGATGATTCGTCGCTTGTCGTGATGGGGGTTTAGATGGCTGACATGTAAAAAGTGATTAATGAGAGTGTTTGTTGTTTGTTTGAAGGTATGGTGTCTGTTGTTGTGATGGTAGCATGTGATTGTGTAGTGTTGCTGTTGGGGAGTGTGACGCTGATTAGTGTTTTGTAGAGTTTGCTGGGGTTTGTTTTGTGATCAAGTATTTGGAGATAATTATTCCAATTTAGTGTTTGCTGTTCTGATAATTTATTTTTTATTTGAGTGTTGAGCTCTTGTATTTGTTGCACGGTGTCATGTGTATGGGGTGTTTGGGAGTGTCGTATTGTGTCCCGCTGACTGATGAGGCCTTGAATTTCTGGTGTGAAGTTGGGGTTGTGTCTTTTTCTGTTGCCTCTAGGGATGTGTCTTTTGTCTGCATTTTGTATAACTGTATTGAAAGCCAGGTATAATTATTCCTCTGTACAAATGAAAAGGGGAAAAAGCAGTGTGTGGTAATCATAGGGGCATTTGCCTTCTCAGTGTAATAGGAAAAGTATATGGTAGATACTTATTGACAGAGTTAGGGAAATTACAGAGGAATTAGTTGGAGAAGAACAAGGAGGTTTTAGAAAGGGAAGAGGTTGTGTAGACCAGATATTCATTCTTAGATCCTTAGTGGAAAAGTTTCTAGAGAAGGGCAAGAAGTTGTATACAGCCTTCATGGATCTGGAGAAAGCATATGACAGGGTGAATAGACAAGGTTTGTGGAAGGTATTAAGAATATATAGAGTGGATGGGAAGTTGTTGAAGGCAGTGAAGAGTATGTATGAGGGTGCTAAGGATGCAGTGCATGTGGATGGGAAACTGAGTGAATCTTTCTATTTGAAGGTTGGATTGAAACAAGGATGTGTCATGTCTCCATGGTTGTTCAGTCTGTACATGGATGAGGTTATAAAAGAGATACAAGGTCGGGCAGTGGATGTTGGAGTGGCCCTAGTAAGAGAGGGCAGTGTTTGGAAACTCCCAGCACTGTTGTTTGCAGATGATACTGTGTTGTTGAGCGCAGACGAAGGGGAGCTGCAAGGCTTGGTAGATGAGTTTGGGAGAGTGTGTAAGAAACGGAATCTAAAAGTGAATGTAGGGAAAAGTAAAGTGATGGTCTTCGAGAGAAGTGAAGCCAGTGAATGTACAGTGAGACTGGATGGGAAGGATATGGAGAATGTGAGTGAATTTAAGTACTTGGGCAGTGTGATGAGTAAGGATGGAAGCCTGGAGGTCGAAATGCTCGAAAGGGTGCAGCAGGGAAGGAAGGTTGCTGGTTCGTTGAAAGCAGTGATAAGAAACAGGGAGGTGAGCATGAAAGTGAAAAAGTTGTTACATGACAATACTGTGATACCAACTCTAACATATGGAAGTGAAGCTTGGACCCTGTTGAAAGGACAGAAGTCAAGAGTGAGAGCAGTGGAAATGAGTTATTTGAGAGGAGCATGTGGAGTCACATGGAGAGACACTAACAAATGAGGAAGTGAAGAAGCATTGTCGTGTGGTTGAGGACGTGATAGGAAGCGTTAGGAGAAACACATTAAGGTGGTTTGGGCATGTGGAGAGGATGGAGAGTGAAAGACTGACGAGGAGAGTGTATGTGAGTGAGGTGGAGGCCGAGGATGAGATGGAGGGATGGAGTGGAGAGGTATATGAGAGAGGGGGTGTGAGTTGGGAGCGTGGTAGTGAAATGGCAGGGGACAGAGTGACATGGAGGCGATTTGTTTGTGGCCATCCCATGCGGGATTGAGGCGTCTGGCAATAGATAGATATATAGATAGATAATAATGAAAGTGTGCAAAGCAGTGTTGATGTTTGTGATGGATATACTGTTTAACGTTTCAAAGCGTTGTTCTGCTTCAGCTGTGAAGGCCTCCCAGATGGCTCTCTTATAATTAGTGTATGTGTGTCTGTGGCCAGCTGAGGTGATTCTGGTTTTGGTAGTGATGATGATCAGGAGATGGTCAGAGCCAAGGGTTCTGACCACTCTCCAGTATGTGGGGGCGAGGTTTGGGGAGCAGAAAGTGATGTCTGTGGATGATGGGAGGAAGAGGACTTGGTGTGGGATATGGGTTTGTAGCACCAGCCCTCTGTCTGTGTCAGGGTTGTTGACATGCCAGGCTGATGCCTTAGTGTTGAAATCACCTCCCAGGATGATGATGGGTATGTTAGTGATGTGGTGTATTTGTGGAGAGTAACTGTGAGGTACTGTGGAGGTCATCTGAGGGGGTGGAGTGAGAAAAAAAAAAAAAATGATTTTCAAAACTCCTGGGAGAGGAAAGTTGTGGATTCGTTATACAAACATTGTGTTACAAGATTTTTCCTCTAAGATAATATTTAGGCTATGCACACCGAGCTTAAAGTTCTCCCCTATGATGCGAGTTACGTGTCTTCCGAGTGTGCTAGGTATCCACTGATGCAATATTTGTTTAAAACAAGATAATTCTAATTAGGAATATGACTGTGTGTGGTGATAATCATGAATCAGCCTTTATATTTTATATATATCAATGTCTTCTTTCACCTGGCAGCTTGATGTATCAGACTAGGTGGGGATAACATTGATACCAATTAGTACTGCAGTAGCTGTAGTAGAGATATGACAACCATATGTTCAACTGAACAACTAAAGTGAGAAAAGGCTTTTGTTATCTGCTGCCAAAGCACACCAACTTATTTTTTTAAACTGATATGGAGCTCTTCACTAGTATGAATAATATTTCTTCCTCTCACATCTCAGTTTGCTCTAATCTACTACATTTGTGGAATTTGTTTTGTTAACAATACCAGTATCTTGAAACACTGCTGCTGTTCTTGAAGCACAAGCTCTATCTGATATGCCATACCTGTTGCATTCTCTTGTTACAGTTGAAAGGCTTAGGTGCATTTGTGATGGATAACTACTAGTTTCTATATTTTCAGACTTGAGTTTTTTGGACCGTGGAGACCAATCCCTGTCACTGCTATCAGTACCCTAATTTTTCTCCTCTAGATCATCAGTCAGTATTATAACACTTTGATCGCAAGTATGTGTTACAAAATATTTCTCATTTCGCTCTTTTGCATTCTCTTCAGTTTTCTATCTGTTTGCTTGTCTTCTTGTCAGCTCCAGTGATCATCATTCTTTCATTTCTTTGATCAGTTAGGAAGTCTCTTTCAGCAAGGGGCACTCAGCGTTGCTTCTCGCATGAACACTCCAAGAAGGTACGGCATTTGAATGGAGCTATATCAAAAAGATCAACATTGGTTTTCAGAAATACTTCCACACATGCTTTGTAGGAAGGACTGTTCATTCTATTCTTTGGTTGTTTTAATAATTTCTTATATTTTCCATCTCACTGTTTGAGTAATTCAACAACTCTCTGATGTGACAAATGTGGGATTGAAGCCTTATCCCAAATATTTTCAACTTCAAATGCAACTAAATCTTTCATATAAATAAACGGAGGATTTTGATCACCTTTACATCTCATTTCATTATTAACATGAAGGCAGTATAGTAATCCCTCCACTATCTGTTGTAATAGAGCCAAAGGCATGACCAGAAAGTGGTCTTGTCTGGATAGTGGCCCTGAAGCTAGCTCCATCACCAGTCATTTCTGACTCTAACCTAACCAAACCTAAATCAGAAAACCACCTACCTACCTCCCCACCGGACATGCATAGCACTTACTTAAGGCCCCATTCACATAAATAATGGACACTAAGCATGAATTAATTGAATTTTAACCAAAAAATTATGATTTTGAAGTGAATAAGGCAGAAGTGTTCACCAGTTGACTAGACAGTGAACGTATGTAAGAGACATGGCAGTCACTAAGATAATCACCCTTTCTCACATCTTATGCACTAAAGTATGGGATACAAAGCATTGAATTAAATAAATTTTACCAGAAAATTATGGTTTACAGGTAAGAATGCCCGAGATGTTCACTAGTTGACTAGATAGTGAACGTTATGTAAGAGACATGGCAGTCACTAAGAAAATCACCCTTTCTCACATCTTATGCACTAAAATATGGGATACAAAGCATGAAATAAATAAACTGTTGCCAGAAAATGATGGTTTACAGGTGAAAATACCAGAGATGTTCACCAGATGATTAGATAGTGAACGTATGTAAGAGACATGGGAATCACTGAGAAAATCACCTTTTTCACAGCCTATGCACTCAAATATGGGACACAAAGCATGAAGTAAATAAAATGTAACCAGAGAATGAGGATTTAGAAGTGATTATGGAAATTATCTGGCAATTGATAGTGTACTGTACAGTAATCTCTCTACTTTCCGGACGACCACTATCCGGTTATCTCGCTGTTCGGACATCGTAGGCTGATGGTCGGGGGGGGGGGAGGGGGGGGTTTTTTTTTTTTCTGCATCATTTTTATTTTCCCCCCACCCACACCCCGC
>JAGKTI010000357.1:127854-144730 GCA_018397915.1 Birgus latro
GGGGTGGGGAGGGGGGGGGGCGGGCTTCTTTGCTTACTGCATCAGTCTGAATTTCCCACACGTACCAACCAGCTCCCTTCCCGCGCTCCCCCCCTCCTTTGGTTTTCTCTCAACTCCCGTGAAGAGTGGACGGTTGTCGGATCGTTTGCGGTATTTTCGTTCTTGTTTGAACAATCATAATTCACAGTGCTAAGGATTAAGTGTAGTTAAACACTGGATTACTGAACATGCTTCAAGAGCAATTATGACCACTGTAAAAACCTTAGAGGTGGAGGTAATATCGTTAACAACCATCATGGACATGTAAGTACAGGCAACTGCTAAATATTTTTCCATAATCACTTCTAAATCCTCATTCTCGTTACATTTTATTTACTTCATGCTTTGTGTCCCATATTTGAGTGCACAGGCTGTGAAAGAGGTGATTTTCTCAGCGATTACTATGTCTCTTACATACGTTCACCATCTATAGTCAACTGGTGAACATTTTTGCCCTACTCATCTCTAGATTTTCTGGTAACAGTTTATTTATTTGATGTTTTGTATCCCATATTTTAGTGCATAAGATGTGAGAAATGATGATTTTCATAGTGATTGCCACGTCCGATACTTACTTACACTAAGTTGACAACTCGTGAACACCTATGCCTTACTTACCTCAAAATCATCATTTTTTGGTTAAAATTCAATTAATTCATGCTTTGTGTTCACCATTTATGTGAATGGGGTCTTAAATAAGTGCTATGCATGTCCGATAGGGAGGTAGGTAGGTGGTTTTCTGATTTAGGTTTGGTCAGGTTAGGATCAAGAATGACTGGTGCTGTTGGTGAACAGTGAACACCTTTGACATAACAAACTCTTAATCACCATTTTTCTGGTAACAATTTATTTATTTGATGCTTCTTATCCCATATTTTAGTGCATAAGACGTGAGAAATGATGATTTTCATAGTGATTGCCATGTCCAATACTTACTTACACTAAGCTGCCAACTCGTGAACACCTATGCCTTACGTATCTCAAATTCATCATTTTTGGGTTAAAATTCAATTATTTCATGCTTTATGTTCATTATTTAGTGAATACAATGTGAGAAAGAGTGATTTTCATAGTGATTTCCATGTCTGATACTTACTTGCACTTGATGGCAAGTTGTGAGCACCTATGTCTTATTCACCTCTAAATCAATTTTTTGGTCAAAATTAAATTAATTCATGTTTTGTGTGGATTGTTTATGTGAAAGGGGACTTAAATATGTGCTGTGCATGTCCGGTAGGGAGGTAGGTAGGTGGTTTTCTTAGGGTCATGAATGACCAGTGCTGGAGCTTCAGGGCCACTATCCGGACGAGACCACTTTCCAGTCATGCCTTTGGCTCTATTACGTCGGATAGTGGGAAGATTACTACTTACATGTCCGTGGTGGTTGTTTACCCCACCTCTAAAGCTCTGACAGTGGTGAAAATGCTCTTGAAGCAAGTACAGTAATCCAGTGTTGAACTGCACTTAATCCTTAGCATTGTGAATTATGATTGTTTAACAAAAACTCAGGCAATTCAGAGACAACTGTCGGAATGGCGGGAGGGGGAGACGACCGTGATAATGGAATGTAAATACAGCTGTTTGGCGCTGCGCAGCAAATTCAAACTTGCGGGTCGAAAATAATCGGATTGTTTACCCCACCTCTAAAGCTCTGACAGTGGTGAAAATGCTCTTGAAGCAAGTACAGTAATCCAGTGTTGAAGTGCACTTAATCCTTAGCATTGTGAATTATGATTGTTTAACAAAAACTCAGGCAATTCAGAGACAACTGTCGGAATGGCGGGAGGGGGAGACGACCGTGATAATGGAATGTAAACACAGCTGTTTGGCGCTGCGCACCAAATTCAAACTTGCGGGTCAAAAATAATCGGATTTTTGTTTTTTTGTTTTTTTTTGCAACTTTTTGCATTTTTGCATTTTGAACATCAGCCTACGATGTCCGAACAGTGGTGTAACCAGATAGTGGTCATCCAGAAAGTAAAGGGATTACTGTATTTCAGTACATCTATGGTTGTTGGTAACTGAGTTTCTTTCTAGGATAGAGCACCGACATTCAGTTCATGTTTTAAACATCATACTGGTAAGCGTACCTCTTCTATTTCTGTCTGAAAAAGAAAATATACATAAATTTTGGTGTTAATTTTAATGAACACAGTATACTGCTTTATATCAATTACAATACTGAACACTGAATATAATTAAGTATTACATTTCTCTGTATCCTTTTTGCAATTATTTTAAAAGCAATTAGAATAAGCTAGAACCTGACGTTAGCCATATTTCATAATTTTAATAATTTACAGCTGCTAGTCCTACATTACAAGGGTTACTAATGGTTTTCAACATAAACCACTATATTCCTAATGAAAATTACCTTATTTTTAACAAAGAATAAATTTATTTGACATCTAGCACACAAGAAAGACATGCATTGTAACTCGTAACTCACGTTGTATCTCAAGTCATAGGGAAGAACTTTAAGTTAGGTGTGCATAGTCTAAATATTATCTTGGAGGAAAATAATTTTAACACAATGTTTGTATAACAAATCCACAACTTTTCCCCACCCAGGCATTTTGAAAATCGAAAAAAAGTTTTTTTCACTCCACCCTAATGTATGTACTGTATATGTTGGCGATTGTTATGTGTGATTTATTACCAGTGCGTATTTTAATTGACTGTATTTCTGTTGTAGTGTTATGCGGGGGGGGGAGAAGTGACTTTGTGTATGCACTGGTATCTGAAAAGTTGATGGATTTGTGTACCAGGGTGATGAGTCCACCGCCATCGGCCCGGTCTTGTCTGATGGTGGTGAAATCATGAAATGTAGGTGTTTTTTCTGTTGTGTGTAGTTTTGCTTCTTGTATGGCGGCAATGTGTATGTTGTGTTGTTTGATGAATTGTGTGTGTTCTTGTTTTTAGGTGTTTATGTCATCTATGTTTAACTGAAGGATGTTTATGTTATGTGTGTGATGTGTGTTTGGTGCTGCAGCACGGAGGGGAGGTGGTGGTGTGGGTGGAGGGAAAGGGGTAGGAGAATGTTGTGATGGAGGTAAGGGTTGGGGTGGATTAGGCTGGGGTGGGATAGGAGGGGTTAGGGGATTAGATGGTGTGGGAAGGTGTGTTTTTTTAGTGTGCTTGTGTTGTTCTGTTTCTTCAGTGAATTTTTTCCAGTTTGTTTTCTTGTGGTTTGTGTATGTGAGGTATGATCATTCTGGTTTGGATTGTTTCTAAAGTGATAATGATGGTGATGTGATCTGTAGCGAGTTTGGGTGCTGAGTGTTCACTAGATGGTGCTGAGTGTAAGTATTGGCAGACAGAATGTGACGTCTGGAAAGGAGGGGGTGCAGTTTGCCTGGTGTGAGATAAGGGTGTATTATGAAGTGTCACTGAGAATATACATGATGAGTTGTGAAGCACTGTCAAGGCCTAGGTGGTTGTTTTGTGTTTGTACCAGGCAGTGTTTTTAGCATCAGTCCCCAGCAATGGTAGAGTTAGGTGTCTGTGTTAGGAGAAAGAGATGAGGGTTGTAACGAACTGCTACAGCACAGGAGGTGTCACAGGGACTGAAAATGGTAAAAATGTTGCTTTTTTTATTTGTGACCAGATCTGACACTGAACAGTCCGAGTCATCACCAAGGGTTCTCCACAAGGCTGGGGGACAGCTGGAGAGTCTGGGCAATCACTCCAGGTCATAAGAAAGAGGTGATGAGCAGTGGGAACGAGCACAGGGAGAACGTAGTGGTGTTGTGGGTGAGAAGCAATGCGATGAGGGAGCAGGAAAGCAATGCAGTGAGGAGGCAGGAGAGCAATGGGGTACTTTCCAAGTCACAAATGTCAGTATTTCACAAAATAAAATTTCTTTCCACTTAATATTGCACACTGCAGTATTCACTGTGCACTTGCAATGTTATTTTGTGACAGTGATGGTGTTTTGATGTACATGCATGCATGTGGCGGCCATCCTGGCTCAAACAAAAGACTGTCGGCCTGCGTGGGTGTCATGCACCTACACAGGATCATCATACGTGGCCATTACAAAAACTGTATGAGCATCTTTTGCAATCATTAATCCTTCATCAATCATTACAGCAAATGACTGCATGATAGATAATCCTATACCAGACTGTGACTGTATATATAATGTTGTATCATTTTGGAAAATTGATTATCTTGGTTGTGTTGTGTCTTTGTAAAGGGGTGATGGGTGAGTGTACAGTACTCACAATGCTCTGTGTGTGTGTGTGTGTGTGTGTGCGTATGTTTTGTATCTTAAAGGAGTGCTCTATGTATATACATCATTATCATTATTATTATTTTTTTTTTTCAAAGGCCATCAACATTTAGGTGTAATATGTTTGTGTGTGTCCAAGGCAGAGCACCTGCTGTCTGTTTGTGTTTTTGGTGTAGTGCTTGTGTGCAGGGACTGTGTAATGATGTCTGTGGTTGTGTGAGTGGGAGGGTTGTTGGAGGGGGTGGGGAGAGTTATGTTTAGTGTGACAGAAGGAGTGTTTGTGGATGTGTTGTACCTGTTACACATCCATGTGCTGTGGTGTGGTCTGCCATTTGTTTGTGTAGCGTATGTGATGTGGACCCATTCTCTGCATTAATAGCAGTGAACAGACCCACGTATATGTCTTGCACTTGTGATCTTCTTCTTCTTGTGGGTTAGAGGGACATGGCCAAAACAATGGCCCATTGCAGACCGATTAAGGCCTCAAATTATATGTGGGAGAGCTGCCTTGATTTATGGATGACGTCAGAAGTTTACCGCACGACACATTGCCACAACTGAGGGTCTCCATTACCCTCTCCGAGAAGGATGTGAAGCAACAAGTTAAACAAGATGCCAGATGCTCTCTCAGAAGTGTGTGAAGGGAGTGGAACCTTGGGCACCATAACATGAAATGTTCTAACTATAGTCTCAGCAACCTAAGGATATCAAGGGTGCTCTATCATGCCCAAGTGATACAGGTGAGGCCACTGTGGCCCAACTGTAGCCTGGTGATGGCAACATCAACATCCCAACAGGGATGGCAATCCCAAGGGTGTGCTGAGGAGTCAATGGAAAAATGTCCCAGGTGAGATGCAGGGAGGTTAGTCACAAGGTCTGAATTGCACCTACGGCAGCGAGTGGGTCCATTTGGCATGCAAAAATATGGATCCAAACGACTACCCGTTTATGAAAAGCCACCAGCTGGGCTTTCACGGGCTGTGTATCCAATGTGTTGCACCAGCGGATGAGGTCTTGGCTGGTGGAGGAAGTTGTGTCACCAAGAAGGAGCTACATGATGAAGTTATTGGACCGATCTTTGAGGCTATCAGAGATGTTTCAAACACATTGGAGGTACTAGAGACTAAAGTCTTATGACCCACGACTGTCACCCAAGACCAGGCCAAGTCATTTGTGGATGCTATTCGTGGGTCTCATGTGGGGCAAGGGAAGGATCTGCCTGGGGGCATGGTTAAGATCAGTGCTCATGGCTAGAAAAAAGCCATTCATAGTCAACAGGTACTGATCATAAAACCAAAGAGCGGTGCTGATGCTCTGACAAGTCAAATGGGACCAGAAGACATCAGAGGTGTACTTAACTCGGTACCAGTTGATGGCTGCCTTAAGTACTAACTGGATCAATCGATCCTTTTTCAGGATTACGCTAGATGCCGAATGTGATAGATAAAGGGGCCTTTACAGAAAACTGTGGACACTAGGCTTTGGCTCGATTGTGACATACATCGATGCAAACCAATGAGAACTAAGTCCTGAGTAGGGATGGAGGAGGATCTGGGTCCCTACCCATGGTGGGGGGGGTGAATCCCCCACTGCCCTCTCGCCACCTTCCTCTACCCCAATACCTTTGTTTCCTCTCCCCCTCCCCCACTTCTGACCGCCTCCTGCTCCCTCCCTCCTCCTCCCCCACGATCCTCCACCATGCCACCGTGGTTCTCCCCCCTTTCCCCCCCCCTCTATCTCCCTGATGAGGGTTATATCCCCCCTACACACCCTCCACATCTCTAAACTCCCTCTCTGCCTGTCCTCTTTGTCTTCTGGTGTCTGTCTCCCATCTCTATACCCCCATACCACCCCTCCAAGCCTCTCCCCACCCCCCACACCCTGTTGTATGCCATTCGCTTACCTCCCCCTCCCCCCCCCACAGTATTATACGTCATTGTTACTATTCATGTCGCGTGTCTTTGTTTAATACCAGATTATTGTTTGTATAATTGCATACACCAGTACACAAAACATAAAATGTATGTTTTTTTCATATATGTTTTTCATTTTGACAGCTACATAGCTATGAAGGAAAGGGATGGGGGGAGGGAAGGTGGGGAGGAATCAAGTGTTGGGGGAAAAGGCTGTTGGGAGTGAGTGAGGAACACCAACATAATTATTTTGCATGCTAGTGTTTCAAAAAAAATAAAAAAAATGAGCTGGAAAATTCTGAAGGGGGGTAAGAGAAGGGGAGGGGTAGCTCTAGCCTTTTTTTTTCCCTTGAAATTCTTACAGATACTTGATTTGACAGCTCTGAGGAGAGGGAATGGGGGGAAGGGGTGAGGGGATGGTGGAGTGTGAAACACCAAGAAAAAGATTTTTTTTTTTTTTGACAGCTTCATATCTATGAGGGAAGGGAAAGGGGGGAGGGAAGGTGGGGAGGGGAGAAGTGTCAGGGGGGAAGGGTGCTGGAAGTGAGTGAGGAACACCGACATAATTATTTTGCATGTTATTATATTTAAAAAAAAAAAAAAAAAAATTGAGCTGGAAAATTCTGGAGGATGGGGGTAGGGGTGTAGTGCCGTAATTTTAAGGGTAATTTAAGTATAATATAAGTTAATATAAGAGTAGTATAAGTTAGTATAAGTATAATATAAGTTAATATAAGAGTAAGTATAAGTTAGTATAAGTGTAATGTAAGTGTAGCCCTGAACCCCTGATTAATTCATCTATAATGGATAGGGAGTGATCATCAAACTCATATTTAGGCTTGTTCCTTGTTAATATTTATAGCAAAAGTGGAATACTAGTAATAGAAGAACTGTATGAAGCGAGATGGGAGTGAGAGTCGTGGTCTGTTCTCACAAAAGAGGCCAAAGTTTAAAACTAGTTTAAAATTCGCGAAAGTTTGTATTCATACTTAAAATTCGGAATTTGTAAGTCAGGTTTGGTATTATCATCTTTTTGTACTATATAGTAATGAATTTAAGCTTAGTTAAATACAAATTGTTAATAGACATTTGTTTACCGCAAAATTTGCTTTACACTTGCATTTAGTCACGTAGGCCCGACAACTGCGACACATGGCTATAATTAGTTTGAACTCGTTGGTTTAGGCTTCAGTATAATTGTCAGTCCTATACGATTATCACAAAATTTTAAACATCGTAAGTCAATTCGTCTATGTATGGCGAGTGTGAATACCTTATTTCATATTCCTTGTTAGTTGGTGTAGACGGTAATCTTGCAGAAGAATTTGTCATAATCAGTTCCGATGTTAGGACAACCGTGAGGGAGAGCATGTGGCCAAGGGAGTGTTGCTCATTGTGATCCCTGACGTCGTGCTGTCAACAGGTGGGTCAAAGTCACACTCCCAATTCCCTCCATTTTGTTCCTATAATTAATCCTCTCTCTATATATTAGTAGGTTGACTGATAATGTTTCCTCTAACTTCCTTTTGTAATGACTGTGATCCCTGATGTCGTGCTGTCAACAGATTGCCGGTGTTCCATTGTGGCCTCTTGTCCCGGTGTAGAAGCGACCACTGGGTTCTTCTTGCCCATGCCCATTACACAAATCCCCCCTCCATCTCTTTCTGTATTGCATGGTCGAATATGAGACTGATTGGTCCATTAGAATAATCTATTATTTCGATGTGAAGTGTTTAGTTGATAGTGAGTATTGGTATTCATATGTAAATGTTTCCCCTAAAAGTACCAATTATTCAAACTCTTTAAAATCTTGATCCAGTAGTATCTTTCTTTGAATGTGGTATCAACTGGAATTAGTGCGTATGTTCCAGACTTGGTGGAGTATTTTTGTGGAGGTAGTGTCTCGGGGAGTTAGTTTCACGAGTCCGTTAGAGACCGTGAGAGTGCAGAATACGCACATGACAGAATTATTTTTGAATACTGTTTTAGGTTAAGAGGTGAAGTTATAGAAATATTTTAGTGTATGTAAACTTATAATCGGGCATATTACCCAACTGTGTACAACATTTTGCAACTTAGCATGGTAATACTCCAAGTATTCAATCAGCTGTGGTGAACACACGCTTGAAATATTTGAACCTTGTTACGTTAGTCTACCCTGTAATAACCTCAGTGGGAAAGAGAATCTAACTATTTCAGTTTTCTAGGATATTCATATTCTGAAAAGTAACCTATGTTTTATTTGATCACTTAGTTTTCTTAAATTGTATGTTTAGATTTAGTAAATATTAGATTAAGTTTTATTGTGTTTGAACTATTTTCCTCTGGGAAGTTTATTTGTGAGAATGAGTGGCCCGCAAGGTGTGTTGCTATCTTAAGACTCACACACTCTAAACTATTCATGTTACCCTAGTCACTTATTCACAAGGCCTCAGTGCTCTATATCCTACTTTGGAGGATCTAACAATTCTTTCCTGGTTTTTGCTGGGTGGTGACAGCCTACTCTTGTAACTCTGATTCATAGTATTGGATATCTCTCCTTATTTTTATTTTCGGTAATTAACGAGGCCCCTATGTTTTGCACCCTTGCACTGGTGTCAAGTGATGGAACTGGTAATTTTCTAAAAAATTCATATAGTCAATAATTTCAGTCACGACACCGGTTTACAAAAGCGGTGGTAATTCTGCAAATTTTCATTATTTATAGGGAACCCATAAATTGCACAACGACACTGGTGGCTAAGCGGTGGAATCTTCTTAATATAAATAGTCTAAAATTTCATTATTACACTGGTGGCTAAGCGGTGGAATCTTCTAAATTTAAATAGTCTAAAATTTCATTATTACAGGGGGAGGGGAGGGGGGTGATGGGAGTGGATGGGGAAGGTCATGGGAGGGGAGAAATGAGGGAGGGATTGGGTGGGAGCACACAGAAAACTGGAGTCACCCCGTCAGGAAGGGTAACATTTTTCAACTTTGACGGGCTACAGCTCATGAACAAGTTGGTCTAAAATGTGTTTGCGCATAGGGTGTGTAAATTCAAGCTCTAAATCTTGGGCATAAAACTTTTTACTTTAGTAAGAGTCGAAAAACTGGCTCCATATACAGGTTTTTAGGGAAGTGTGGTCGATTTAATTACATATCCTAGAGGTTAAGACCAGGGCTGGTAGGCTAGTAATGAAGTTTCCATCATCCGAGGCCAAAGGTGAAGCAACTGGGGTACTGAGTGATCATTTTGGCTCTGATGGCACTTTTTGCATATCACAGCCAGAGAAAATGCTGCCAAAAAAGACCTTAGGTAACTCTGACATCATCCCAAACATTCTGAGAAAAAACAATAAAATTAAGATGTTCGTTGATCAAGGTTGTTCCCTGAACCTTCTTTTCACAAGATCAAGGAATGACACCAAAACTGCTGCCTTGAGGAAGTTGCCAGAGGTGAGACCCTCCACTGTAGAACAGGGCAACTATATCTATGTGGATCTTACAAGATGCCGTGCTTTTGATAGGTTCTGGGTTACATAGTGTCATAACTGTCAGGACTTTGGTCATACATATGAGAGGTGTTCTAGAAAAAATGATGAAACTAAATGTGTTTTTTGTGTTGCAGCCCATAAATCTAAGGACTGTAGTAACAGAAATTCTTCCAAATGCATCAACTGCTCTGCCTTAAGACATAAGATGCTAATTCAAATTCACAGTCAGTTGCCCATTCTGCATCAAGTAGAGACTGTACAATTATCATTTCTCATAGGAATAGACTGATTGAAAACACCAATTTTGACCATTCAAAAAACTGACTACATCCCTCTTGAACCAGGTAAGGCTGGGTCTTTTAAATATTTGTTCCATCCATAATAAGATAGACCATATTAATTAAGCTCTAAATCAGAACAAGCTTGACATTTTGTGCTTGACTGAAACCTAGTTGTATGAGTCTGATATTAATATTATTCTATTATAAGTATTCCCTGGCCTGCTGCTGACTATCCAGAAGGAGGTGTAGCACTCATCTACTTGGCAGCACATGCAAATGTTTCTCTCACAGACTCAGACCTGACCCCATCTTCATTTGAATTTATGGAAGTATTAATAAATTTCCATCAGGATACCATTAGAGGTAAAACTCTCTATTGACCAAGTCATCTGGGCACAGATCAAGGTTTTATGGTGGAGTTTGGGCAGTTTCTTGAAGTGTTTTCTTTTAAATCTGGAAGACTTCTTGTTTGTGGTGATTTCAGTTATTGGTAGGTGGTGGCGACCATCATCCACTCACTTGATGTAGTGCTGCCTACTTCTTCCTTAGCCTTTATCATTCTTTTTCTGTGCCTGCCCTCCTCTCTTCCTATTTCTCCCATCTTTCCTGTCACTTCTTATTGCTTTTCTTTCCTTTACAGGGGGCTTTACATTGAGTGACAAGCCAAATGGTTTCCTGTAACCCAAGAAACCATTTACAACGTTGGGTGGTAACCATATAACCAAACCATACGTGCTCCCTACGTGTCAACAAGTGGGTTGGTGGAGGGTTAGTGCCCCTCCCCGTAAAATAAATAACTAGTCAAACGGCCACCCCTTATGGGATTATGGTGTCTGGCAATAGATAGATAGACAGATAGTCCAGAGTCAAAACCATTTTCTTCAGAATTCCTTGAGTTGATCACCCAGAACAGTATTTTCAAGTATGTGAGTGATCCAACTCATGTCTTGGGACATGTCCTTGACTTGAACTTGTCCCCTGTTTGTTGCAGGTGCATATCTGATGTGGAGGATGACTCAGTTGACCCCCACATCTCTGACCATGCTCTGATCACTCTCACTTTGATAACCTGAAATCTCCTTCCCATAAAAAGGTCATCAGTTTTTTTTTTTTTTAATGCAAGGAAGAAGGAACCAAAGGCCATGGGGCCACATACTGTTCCCTCCAAGAAAAAGCAAAAACAATGCAAAAGAGAGCCAAATTCAAGATCCATTCATTTTGAGATGCCTGGACACACTGTGTTTGAAAGACTAGAGATCATAGGAAGTAGGGAATATAGACAGAGGAAGACAGTTCCAGAGTTGACCAGTTGCATAAGTGAAGGACTGGGAGTAACGGTTAACTCTTGCATTAGAGAGCTGGACAGAAAAGGGATGAGAGTTTGCTGCTAGACGGGTACTACGTGCCCATCATAGAGGTGGAGGGATGCACGCAGACAGTTCTGAAATTGTTCAGCATTTAAACTACACTGATTCTCCAAATCTTTCTTCTGATGAATTGGTAAATATATATATAACAATGAGCTTAGGTCAATTTTTGATCATTATTGTCCTGAGGTAGTAAAAATAATCACTGTACACTCGACCCTCGATTTGGCGGATCCATATTTCCCGGATTTCAGATTTCCCGGACACGGGCTGAGGCCGGACAATATTATCAAATGCCAGATAAATGCCCGTACAAGTCCGGGATTCTCACAAAGGTCCGGCCATTATTCTCTCATATAAAACTATAAGCAGTCTGCTGCACAACACAGTATAATTTTGGCAAGGTTTTGACTCGATAAATGCCATTCGCACCACACACAAGAAGATATTTTCACACATGAAACGCATCTTGGCCACCAACCTGCTTCACGCCACCTAACTCGTGGCAATATCCCATTTGCCTCTTACCTTTCTCAAATGGCACTATAACTAGTTTACTGCATAACACAGTAAAATTTACAGAAGGCTTGGATACAATAAAATTCATAAGCAATTAAAAAATATATTTTCTTACAAACTCAGTGGATCCACTCCTAATCAACTTCGCTCACCCGACTCTGTGAGACTGAATACCAAATTGGCACTTTTCACTGGAAAATATTTTAATTTTTTTCACCATAGTGGTTCATACACACCTAACTACCTGAAATCTGCTAAAAAAAAATTGTACTTAATATAACTTAAATAAAAAATTAGGTTTCAGAGCTAAAATACGCAGATGTTTCCCCTTCAGATCATCAGTGTTTATATCTTGGTCAGCTGATCAGTGGGTGGCTAATGTTAGAAGATATTTCCCCTTTTAGATTGTCAGCACACCTTGGCAGACTTCTGTTTTGCAAAAATATTTACTCTGAGTACATAAAAATGTATCTGCACTGTAAATTGATATTTATTACAAAACAAAAGTCCGTCAGGGCGAGTTGTTAGGCTAGAAGCAAAACAACTCTGCTAACTTTAAGAGTTTCATTCTGAATCCTGATTCCCTATTAATAATTAAATTAAGCACAAATTTTTGACTGAATTTCAAATAATTAGGTGTGCAAACCTATATGGTGATAAAGATAAAAATTGCCGATTCGGTCCAAGATCTATTCTGTGTTTATCTCAGTCAGCTGATGAGTGTGGTTAGTTCACTTTCATCAGCACACCCTGGCAGGCTTCTATTTTGCAAAAATATTTATTTTGAGTACAAAAAAAAAAAATCTGTATTGTAAATCAATATTTATTACAAAACAAAAGTCCGTCAGGGTGAGTTGTTAGGCTAGAGGCAAAACAATTTTGCTAACTTTAAGAAATTTTCGCTCTGAATCCTGATATTTAATTAATACTGTAATTAAATTAAGCACAAATTTTTACTGAATTTCAAATAATTTGGTGCGCAAACCTATATGGTGATAATATTAAAATTGCCAATTCGGTCAAAGACCAATTGTGTTTTTATCTCAGTCAGCTAATGAGTGTGGCTGGTTCACCTTGTGGTGTTCCATTCCTTGTTCATTTTCCTCTTTTTCCCTCGGCTTTCTGATCTTCTATCATACCTTCCACATTCTCGTCAGCAACTGTCTAAACAACCATTCTTAGGGTTGTAGCTAGTAAAATACCGCTCTTGTGTCCGTTACTATTATTGTTATCGTGTCAGTGTTATTATTTTATGTACTGTGTATGTTAATTTTGTTGGTAGGGGTAGCCTAGATTCCAGAATGCTCTAGAATATCGGAATAACTGCTGGACAATATTGGAGAATTCGGACCTTCTTTACCCCTGCACAGTTGTTAAGGTCATACATGGGTTTTATTCACCCCTGGGTAAAGGACAACTCTCATGTGTGGGGAGGCTCCCCACATACAGCTCTTCTCAATAGGGTGGAGGCAGACTTTTCGTCTCATCAACTCCTCTCCTCCTCTTACTGGCTCTCTTCAACCTCTTCATCGCAATTTTGCATCTTTATCTCTTTTCTATCGTTGCTTCAATGGTCACTACTCCTCTGAACTGTTTGCTTGCATCCCCCCACCTCTATGACAGCTGCATAGCCTGTCTAGCAACAAACTCTCATCCCTTTTCTGTCCAACTCTCTAATGTGGGTTAACCGTTACTCCCAGTCATTCATTTATGCAACAGGTCAACTCTGGAACTGTCTCCCTCTGTCTGTATTTCCTACTTCCTATGATCTCCAGTCTTTTAAATGCAGTGTGTCCAGGGATCTCAAAACTATCGGATCTTGAATTTGGCTGTTTCATGTACTGTTTTTGTTTTTTTCTGGAAGGAACGGTTTGTGGGCTCCTAGCCTTTGGTTCCTTCTTCCTAGCATTAAAAAAAAAAGGGGGGGGGGAAGGCCTACCACATGAGTAAACCAGGGGAGTACTTTTGCGATTCCCGGACTTTTGCCACTCTCGGACTGGTCTCCCCCCCCCTTTTAATTCGGGAAATCGAGAGTCGAGTGTATATGATAATTCTCCATGGTATGGTCCATCCATTGAATTCTTTGCGAAGACAACGTAGAAAGGCAGAATGTGAGTGGCGCTTGCAGCAGACTGAAATAAGTCGTTTGTGTTATGTTTTTGCGAGAAGAGCAGTCGTTCACACTGTAAAAGCCCAGAAGGCAAGGAATTATCAAAATAAAGTTGATACATGTGGTGGTATAAAAAAAAAAAAAACTCTGCAGTTGTGAACAATTTGGTTGGTTGGAGGAACGTAATTGTTAAACTAACTTCTGTATCTGATGCCCAATTGGCTTCTGATTTCACTTTTTATAACTTGCATTACAAATGATTTAGACAACAGTTCTAGTGAAATAACTTCCAATTACGGTGCACTGGGAATCAATTGCTTTCAACATTTCATCCACTGGATGTAAATAAGGTCAAATGTTACATCAGAGAACTCAACAAAACATTTTGCCCACTCGATCCGTGTAACATGTCACAACTGCCTGATGTGTACGAGCATGCAGCAGAATTTATCTGCAACATTATAAAGTGGAGCCCCTAAGACAGCGTTTTTTTGAGTAGCGAATCCATGGATAGTGAGAGGAATGAAACTATCTCATAGCGATTAATGCTGCACGGTTAGCATAAATCCGCTAGACATTTAACACGTAGCGAGCTGGTAACACTGATGGTGAGTAGGAGTCTATCGTCATTCAGTTCATTGACCCATGTGGAGTGAAAGTACGTATCTTAAGCTTTTCTTATAACTAATCTCCAACTATCTCTCTCCTACCAAATTTTACAGTTTTAAATCTTTTCTTTACCTTTACTTTTCTCTTGGGGGAATGCCGGTATCTAGGTGATACTGACGGGTGGAAGGTGAACCTCCCTGCAGTTACCCCAAGAAGAAGAAGAAGATTGTTTGTTTATCCACGCACTGCGCATTCATTCAACTTGTCACAGTCTCGTCATTGTTAAAGTTTTTTGTGACCTTCCATTTATTGTCTGGCTACTGAGTGTTCTAATATCATGGCTTCAACTTCGGGGGCTAGCCCAAGTGGTGGTGGTGGCCCACGGAAAAAACAGGAAGTGCTGGTAATGTAAAAGCGACCGAAAAGGCCAGACAATACATGCGTGGCAAACCAAAGAAACAATACTGCATGGAGGAAAAGAAAAAGATAATTTTTTTAATATGTAGTATACGTTTATCTTATTACAGTACTGAAGAAATATGACATGATACTGATGGGTAATGGAGGAAATTAGTGATATAGCTGAAGGAGTCCAGGACTGTATTAATATTTTTAGGTTAGAAGTTTGCCCCTCGGGTGGCGATTTCATGGATAGCGGCCATTTTGGCGGACTGATAAGGTCGCTATCCAAGGGGCCCCACTGTAAACAGATGCTACTTAGAAAGTAATTTTGTGCAGTCTGAGAAACATGCTTTGCTTAGGCCCCTAATTAAGAAACCTGGCCTTGATGTCGAGAGCACGACAAATTATCGTCCCGTCTCTAACCTATCTTTCTTATCCAAGATTACTGAGTGGGCCATACCTGACCAACTCTTACCACTACTGGAAAACAACAGAGTTTTTCCTGTTCTTCAATCAGCAAACAGAAAATACCATTCAACTGAAACTGCACTAACAAGGATTCATAGTGACCTGGTGGCAAACACCTGAAGTGGGATGTCCTCTCTCCTAATTCTGTTGGATATGTCTACAGCGTTTGATACAGCAGATCATAAACTATTGTTGAATGATCTGCATTTTTATGGCGTTCATGATAGTGCTCTTTTGCTTCTTAAGTCGTATCTGTCGGACAGATCTCAGAGAGCGGCTGTTGATAATGCTAGCTCTGATTCTGTTCCCATTCTGTTCGGAGTCCCTCAAGGATCAGTTTTGGGTCCAGTTCTATTTAAGGATCAGTTTTGGGCCCAGTTCTATCTTCAAGCGAAGTTTATCGTTTTTACTTGATGCCCACGATGTGTCCTATCATTTTTATGCTGATGACACTCAGCTCTATGTTAAGATGTCAGATATTGATGATACCAAAACAAAGCTCTAGTCTCTAATATTTGATATTAAGACTTGGATGGCTAGAAGGAAACTTAAGCTGAATGATGGTAAAACTGAGATCATCATCATCATCATCATCAGAGGAAACAGAAGGGGTGATGACACTGATAATGCCCTGGCTTTGAACATTGGCATGTCACAGCTTCATCCAGTCAGTTCTGTTTGAAATCTGGGTGTTTATTTTAATTCAAAGTTAAATTACAAAGAACATATTAATCAAGTTGTCAGAGGGTGTAACTTGCATATCAGAAATCTGTACTCTGTGAGAAAATTCCTGAATAGATGCTGCCTCTTAACATTGGTCCACGCAGTGGTCTTGTCTCATGTCAATTATTGTAATTCACTGTGGATTGGTCTTCTAAATAATATACTAACAAAAGTTCAATCTGTGTTGAACAGGGCAGTATGGCTTATCTATGGTCTCCCTCCGGGAACCTCAACTATCTCGTTCCTAACTGAGTTGCATTGGTTACCAGTAAAGGCTAGAACTGAATTTAAACTGTGTCTCTTTACATTCAAGATTCTTAAGTTTGGTGAACCGAAGAACAGTATCTTGCTGAATTGTTAAAACTCCCATCGGCACGCCCAGGTGTTATATTACATAGTGAAGATGATTCCTTGCGTCTTGACGAGCCTGGAGCCATTTACCAGTCATCTTTCTCTGATCGTTCTTTTGTGTATAGAGCCCCTAGATTATGTAACAGATTGCCATTGTCCATGAGACTACTCTCTTCTGTTGAATCCTTTAAGTGACAACTGAAAGCCTTTCTTTTTTCAAAATGCTATGACCTGGAGATAGGTACTATGATGAATGATTACAAGTATAGGGTTTAATTATTCCCACTTTCCCTTTTTTTTTTTTTTTCACTGATGTAGCTTGTACTGTATATAAGAGATGTCACAATTCTTGTAATTGTAAAAATAATGTATATGTGTGTCAAG
>JAGKTI010000358.1:6497-28780 GCA_018397915.1 Birgus latro
TCTCTCTCTCTCTCTCTCTCTCTCTCTCTCTCTCTCTCTCTCTCTCTCTTTCTTTCTGTCCACCTGATAGTACAGCAGTGATCTTTCCTTCAGAGGTGTCTGCATTCTTTCTTTGAGGTTAAAGTATGCACCATCAGAAGTTATTGAGGAAAGCACCAATAAGTGATATCCATAGAAATTGATCTTCATGATAACATGCAGTTATGTTTTCAGTGTTGCATAAGCTTACTGGTATATAATTATTTTCTAGGAGCCTTGGCTGCAAACCGAGTAAAGGAGAAGCAGGACAAGACTCGTTGTGAAAATGGGAGGCGAAAGCGACAGATTGAAGAGAAGGATAGAAACACTTACAAAAGAGTTTATATCCAAGCCAGCAGCAAACAAAAGAAAATTCAGACTTCAGAAACAAACTGTGTGAAAGGGAGTAAAAAAGTACTGAACAACGAGACCAAATCAAATTTAAAAAATAAACAAGTGTTCGTGTGGAGCGAGGAAGGGCTGGAACTGAGAGGAGATGAGGAGGTTACGAATAGTCAGAAAAAATCTAAGTGCAGTGAAAATGCAAATGGCAATAAGAGTACTGGTACAGCTAAAATCTTACACAGAAATATAAAATTTGTATCAGCGGGGAACAGAAATATGAATGATTGTGAAAAAAAGATGATCATACCTGGTATGTATTACCCAAGACATGCAAGCTAATACCTATTGGGAAGGCATAATTAAGTGGTAAATTACATCTAGCAGGTAGGTTAAGGTAGGAGAATCATGTAGCATACACACCTTAAGTTAGCAAAAAAAAATTGTAACTGTAGTGCATTTGAATTTGGTCATGTATGATGTTCTTTTGGGAGGTGACAGGCATTGAGCAGAGGTGGTGACAGGATTAATTGGGCACGAATTGAATTTCATAAAATGTGAGGTAATTTATTTTATCTATCTATCTATCTATTGCCAGACGCCCCAATCCCGAACAGGGTGGCCACAAACAAATCTCCTCCATGTCACTCTGTCCCCTGCCATTTCACTACCACGCTCCCAACTTACACCCCCCTCTCTCATATACCTCTCCACTCCATCCCTCCATCTCATCCTCAGCCTCCCCCTCCCTCTCGCCCCCTCCACCTCACTCACATACACTCTCCTCGTCAATCTTTCACTCTCCATCCTGTCCACATGCCCAAACCACCTTAACGTGTTTCTCCTAACGCTTCCCATCACGTCCTTAACCACACCACAATGCTCCTTCACTTCCTCATTTGTTAGTCTGCCTCTCCATGTGACTCCACATGCTCCTCTCAAATAACTCATTTATTTAATGCTTAGATTAAATTTACAATTAAGAAATATTTTGTCTGTCTTTTTAGGACTACTGTTGGCTTTCCATATTTGTGGCTTCTGTATTTGCTGTTACAGTTATCAGCAGGTATACAGTTTACCATCTTAAAATGCACTTGTTTAAAGTGTATTCTAAGATGGTTTAACAACTGTTGTTTTATCAACGTAATATACACTTTACAGAAGTATATTGTAGTGTATGATTTGATGTTAAGCACTTGAAAGGGTGTGCTGGCAGTCATAGTTAAATTATGATTGCTGGGGCTGCTTAGAAGGGCCCCCAGTTATTCAATGATTTTTCCAGTTATAGAGGTGGTTGTTGCCTAACTGCAATGAATACAGAGGGACTGCTATAATTCATACACTGTGTTTACTTAGTAATATGAAGCCACATTCTGTTTTTCATAACAAAAATGCAGTTAAACAAAATCTTTAATGAGCCATATTTTATACATAAATTGACAAATGGTGTCTTGATATATGTCGTATGGTTGTACACTACCTATTTTACTTATTGGTAAAGCAGTTAGAACAATTACTAATGTCTGTTGAGCAGTATTAGGCTCAAATCAGGCAAGGGGAGATTAGAAGTGGGAGTTTATTAACTCCTTACCTGCGGGCTGTCACTTCCGTGATGCTCGTTACGTAAGTACCATGGGGCGTCACTTCTGTGATCCAGGAATTTTTTAAATAGCTTGGGCTTTCAAGTGCAGTCTTATATCATCTGTCAGTATTGCCAGTGTGTAGCTATAGGCAGTGCTGCTGATACTGCTAGTACTCGCATCCAGTGTTACCAATTTAGCCATTTTTCTGTGTTTGCCTTGCCTCCTCACCTCCTCTCCCTTACCCTCTCCTCCGCCTAGCTACAGCCTGGCCATGCAATGCAACTCCCGGCCGTTTTTTTCCATTCACTTTTTTCATTGAAATGTGCCCTATGCCCTATTCTCATACTAAAAAATATATAAAAAAAGGAAAAAGGCTAATTCATACTGCCATTGGCCATGAAGTAGCTAATTTATCACCTGGCAACACCCATGTGCAGTTGGTTGCTAATTTTCCCTGTTCATTACTCATTGAAATGTCCCTTATGACCTGTTCTCATACTAAAAAATAAAAAATAAAAAAAGGGAAAAGGCTAAGTGATACTTCCATTGATCTAGAATTATATTGTCTAGATTACCTGCTATGCCCGTGGGAGGGGCACGTCGCGGTCCAGCCATCCCCTCAGGTAAGGGGTTAATTATGTTCAACGAGAGATCATGTAACCATGTTTGTGTAGATAGACCATTGCACCCCAAATGAATGTCAGTTATGGGTAATCAGGTTAGGGCAATGATTTGATGCTTGGAATTTTGTTTTTGTAGGCCCCAACATGCCTGCATCTGTTGGCCTTCGTCACCTAATGGCGGCTCTTCATGCTGCTCGATCTCTGGCAGCTTCCCTATTTAGTCCCTTAATCCAGAGGTCACACTCAATGACCTCATCCCAGTCTTTTTCAGTCTACCTCTCGCTACCCTATCTCCAACATTAATACTTCTCACTTTCTGCACCAATTTATCATCCCCCATCATCTCCATATGCCCAAACCATCCCAATCTACCTCTCCTCATCACAACACCAATACACTCCAGCCCCATCCTACCTCTCAACTCTTCCATCATTAAACCTAGCTCCCCCAGGTCTTGCAATCAATGACGCACTGCACATCCACCTGATCATTACCATTTCTGTATGTTTGAGCCTGCAAAATATCCTCTTCCTTTACTGCCCAGGTCTCACTACCATACAGCATTACATTCCTAACACATGCCGCATACAAAGATCCCTCAGCACGGAGGGAGAGCCCTCTCAATGTCAGGAGAGGCAACAGCTCCCTGAACTTCTTCCAACCACTCCTCACTTTAGCCACAGAGCTAGCTCCTGCCCCACCTCCAGCATGACATGTCTCACAATTAACAAAACTCTTCCACACACTCAAGACTCACCAGCAAGTTCCATCCTTTTATGCCTGGCAATATCCACGTGGTTCAGTGGGTTAGAGCGCTCCGCTCTGGCCGTAGGGTCGGAGGATCGAATCCACCCAAGGGTCATTGGTAGACATCAGGAAGGGCATCCGGTCATAAAATGCTACACGCTCCAATCCAAAAAAGGCCGACGCATGCAAGCATGTTGCAGCCTTAAAAAAAAACGAAACGATTGCCCCAGCACGCCACACATATGAAATCAGCATTATTTCACAGTCTGCCTCTAATACCACTACATCTCTTATGCACCCACTTATCACAAACACTATACAAGATGGAATTATTTCCCACGCCTTTGTGACAAATCGCACATGGCCACTCTCCCTCTTCTTTGACTGTACCACCCCCAGCCCTATATACCATCATTTTTTGTTTTATCTGCATTTACTCTTAAGCCCTTGTGTCCCATACCATCTTTCCACCTCCTAAAGCCCTCGTGTCCCATACCATCTTTCCACCAAATCTTTCCTCCACCTCCCTTTCATTCTCTGCAATCAAACCAATTCATCAGCATACATCTCCCACGGGAGTCCATTTCTGAAGTCACGTGAGAGGGCTTCAAGTACCATGATAAACAACAAGGGGCTCAAGACTGACCCCTGATGCACACCAACATTCATGGGAAACTTAACACTCAAATCTCCATTCACCCTTACCTGGGTGTGAGCTCCCACATACATGGACATAACCACCCTAACCAGCCACTCCTTGATCCCAAGCATTCTCATTGCCCACTTCACCACCTCTCTAGGGATTCTGTCAGAGGCCTTCTCTGAATCAACAAAAACAAAGTACAGTTCCCTTTTCTTTCCTATATATTTTTCCTGAAGCTGTCGAACAATGAATATAGGATGAGTGGTCCCTTTGCCCGGCATAAACCCAACTGCATCTTGTCAATATTCACTCTTTCTTAAATCATACCTACTAGAACCCTCTCCATTACCTTCATTGGTCTAAAACCTTTATGACTGTATAATTTCCTCCTTCTGGGGCATCATCCTTCCCCTTGTACACATTTACAATTACACTCTAACCAATCATCTGGGACAACACACTCATATATAATCATATTTATCAGGTCAGTGACTAACCTCACTCCAGTATCTCCTGAGGCTTTCAGCATTTCAGCAGTCAACCCAGACACACCTGCTGCCATCTCCACCTGCATCCTGCCTATTGCCCTTCCCACAGTAGCAGCATCAATCAAAGGCCAAGGGCCATACACTGGATCTGCTGGCCCCAAACCTTCCGTGTCCCAGTCAAACTCCTCATTGAACAACCAGCTCTAATGCTCTCTCCATGCATCTTTAATATCCCCACTGTTCACCACTACCCTTCCTTCATCATTCTTCACACACTTCTCACCTATGATATCCCAATTCTCACTCTTCATCTGATATGCCACCTTAAAAATCATATTCTTCCTCTCCACATGATTTAGGCCATCAGATAAAAGTCTCTGTGACTCAGACTTCACCCTGTAAACCACTTTTCTAGCCCAATGCTTTCCAGCCAAGTTTTGTGACCTTTCTTCCATTTCCAGAAAAGCCTTCTTTTTTCCTTAACTGCAGATTCTACACCCTCATCCCATCAACTTCCATGTTTTTCTTCTAGGTGCGTAGGTCCTGTTTTTCGTCACCTGCTCCTTAAGCACTATGTCACATATTAATAACTTGTGTTGCTGCACACACGCCTCGCTCTCTATAACTTTAACATCGCTCACAAACCTCCTATCAGCCCTCTTGACCAGGAAATTGTCTGGCTGCTATATCCCCCAGACTCGTACATAATCAACCTACACTGTCTTTCTAAATTGTGTGTTGCACACAATAATGTTCATTGCCTCCCTAAACTCGAGTATCCTTTCCTTTTCCTCATTTCTTGTACCATATGTAAAGTACATCCCCCATGTACTCATATTCCTTAATATCCTTGAGCTGCTTCACCTACATGACCATTTAAATCCTCCCTAATAATACAATATCTTCATCCCCTGTATCACTTATTGCATGTACTAAGTCATTACAAAATCTATCCTCTTCTACCTCATTCATGTCTGCCTGTGGAGCACATGCTGATATAATTGCAAACATCATCTCACCAAACAAAATTTTCACTTCTCCCCAACCAACATCACCACACCCCCATATCCATCTACCTTACCTTGCCAGAACAACTTATAACAACAATCCCTCCCACCAGTCTCTCTGGCTGAGCCACTCCTATACCGGACATCTTGCACTCATCTCACATCCACCCACCTCCTGCTCATTACCTCAGCCACTTCCCCCTCTCCCACTCAAACTTCCCTTATTCCATGAAGCCACTCTGATCCCCCTGGGTGATTTAATATCCTCTGATCAGTAAAATAAGAAAGGGAGGAACATAACATAGGCCCCACCCACTGCACAGTCCAAGGTGCAGGCAATAGATCTGGGACCCCTAGCCCACCAGCCTTGACCAGTGGCTCTGGTAGTGGCCTCGGGGCACCCTGCCAGGACACCTACAGGGACACCCTTCAGTCTGCCACATAGTCAGGGAGAGAGGTGCTTTAACTTCACTATACTAATGAAAAGTTTAATGGCCAGGAAGGAAGGCATTTCTTTTACAACATTCATTACCTCTTGAGTGACAGGGTGAAGGGGTAGGGTGAGCCAGACTTTGATCATGCACCCTATTGGGTGGATTAGGGATGGAGGTAGTACTTCCATCATACAGCCAGAGCCTCAGTGAGCTGTCTTTTAAAATGATGAAGGGTTAAGCTTTAGCTTTGAAGGCTTACCTACAGCACAAAAACAATTGACTGACTGCAGTAATGAAAAAGCTGGATTTGTACAGTGTAACCAAAACTCCAGATTCCCTCCATTGGGAGGTTGAAAAAGCAACTGACAGTTCCTGTTCTAATAATTCATACACACCACCCCTTTGCATGGCCTTAAATGCACTATGGCTAGTGGTTTTGGCAACAAACTAAGTGCCAGTGCATGGAACAGTAAAGTACAATGACCAGCCATGGGTTTAGCTTTATTGTGACATGCCCTTTGAAGTAACAGAATGCTAGAGGCATATTATCTATCTGTTTATATACTTAGGCTGCTTCTCCCAAAACAGGGGGGTACCTGAGACAGTATAACACACTCCCAGTATACTCAGCCACACATTTACTCCTATCTTAGTCCCAAGGGGAGAAGAGACAGATCCACACCGCACGAGGGTCAACTGCATAGTGCAATCAGCAATATCTGCGGCAGGGCCCGACAGCAGAGCTGGTTTACCCCTGCCACATCATAATGGATCCATCCCCTTACCCGCACCTGACCTGATTAGCTGATCAGATCAAATGTATGATAATATTGCCACAGGGCCGCGTCACTATTTATTCATTCACAATTTCTCTCCAGTCATCCCAGTAATGCACAGCCACTCTTCCTTGCTCTACAGACATCCCTCTCGCATCTAACACTCGCGTCACACTGTCCATCCTTCCTATTTATGGTCTTCCTCTCAGCCTTACACCTCTCACATGTGATCCAGTTATTTTTTTCACCCATCATTTTTCATCCACTCTCACCATATGCCCAAACCATTGCAACACTCTCTGCTCAGCTTGATTAGCCATCTCCCACATAACTCCAGTTCCCCTTAGCACTTCATCATTTCTCACTCGATCCATACGTGTCATTCCACACATACTCCTCAGACACCTCATCTCCATTACATTCAGTCTCTTCTTCTTTGCTACTCCCATATTCCATGTTTCAACCCCATATAATGCAGTCGGTACCACAACTCCCTCATACAGCCTTGTCTTAAAATTGATTCTAAGCGAACAACATCTAAACACTTTTCTCCTCCCAGCACCTTTCCTACTTCATTCATTCATAACTTCACCTCTACATCTATTTTTTGCATCCACAGCAACATATGACCGTAAATAGTTAAAACACTCTACCTCCTCAAGCAACTTCACCATTCAGAACTACATTCATCCCCCTACCATCTACCAACCTTGTACACTTCATCACTTTACTCTTATTCTCATTTACTCTCATTTCACACACCCATCCAAACTCCTTTACCAACTGTCTCAATCTTTCCTCCAAATCAGCCACCAGTGCAGTATCATCAGCAAACAGCAGCTGATTCAGATCCCACTCTCTACCATCAGCATTCACCCGGCTCAAACTTCCACCTAACACCCACAGTCACCTCCCTTACAACACCATCCATATAAATATTAAACAACCTAGGTGACATCACACATTCCTGTTGCAGCCCTACTCTCACATGAAACCAATAACTCACAGTATTTCCTGCTCTTACACACACCCTACTATTTACATAAAAAATGTTTCACTCCTTTTAACAACCTACCACCTAGTCCATACAATCTCAAAACAGTCCACAAAGCCTCCCCATCAATTCTATGATACGGTTTCTCTAAATCCATGAATGCACAAAACACATACAATTCACCAAATACTTTTACACACCTGTCTTACAGCAGACGCCTGATCCATGCATCCCTCCCTCTCCTAAATCCACACTGCCCATCACCAGTCACTCCCTCTGTACCCTCTCTCTCTCTTAATTAACACACTACCGTACACCTTACCTACAACACTCAATAGACTTATACCCCTAAAACTAGTACATTCATACATATCACCATTACCTTTATATAACGGAACCACACACACACACTTGCCCAGTCGATCAATACCATACCGCTCACAAAACACACATTCTGCAATCTTACTAACCACTCAACTGTAGTTTCTCCACCACCTTTCAAACATTCCATAGCACACCCATCCATACCTGCAGCTTTCCCTGCTTTCATAGTATAAAGAAGGAAAATCATAGTGGTTTGCAGAAATTAGGACTAATGCAAATACTGTATTACATTATAAATACCCATCAGTTATGTTCAACCCTAAATATATGTACTGTACTTACATATTTATCTATATGTGTGATTTAAATGGTCCTGTTGTTCTGGTAAATGTGTTATCAGTTGTACTGACCATTTACGGTACTTATACTAAGCATCTTTTAAGTAATGTTTTGAAATGTACAGTTCTAATATTGTAATTTCCTTGTTTTGTGAATAACTTTCAGTTTGTGGACAGGATAACTTCTGTAATGACTGCCAAGGATGTGTGCTATTGAAAAAAAGTGCTCTAGTCCTAATAAGGTTCTGTACTGTTCTGGATGCCCTCTCATTAACAGAATCTGTCCTCAGGTTACGTCATGCTACTCGTATGTTCCTGAAAAATGTTTGTATGTAAGGAACTGCCAGCTTTAAATATATATATTTCATTATAAATATCCGTAAGATTTACATCAGAATTGTTAAATATCAAAAGTTGTTCACCTTATACATCAGTAGAGCGGTGGCCTACAGTCTTACATCAGAATTGTTAAATATCAAAAGTTGTTCATCTTATACATCAGTAGAGAGGTGGCCTGCAGTCTTACTGGATCCAGGTTCAAATCCCCGCTGGGGCAGGGAACAGTTTAAGGATTTGAATTCCATAAAAAAACCAGACTTTACTGATCTACCAGAAGACCCTCTGACATGTTGTAAAAATATCCCCACTAATACCAACACACCAGTCCTTTATGAGACAACCCTAGCATGTATTCAGTATGGACAGTGGGTGTTCGCATCAAAGTGGTGACATGTAGAGGTATACGGTATGTAGGAGGACTACTGGGCCTTGGGAGCAGGCTGTGAAGCCTATGCCCAGAGTTGGACACACACACACACACACACTGCTCGCTGGCGCAGTGGTAGCGTTCTCGCTTACCATCTGGTAGACGGGAGTTCGCACCTCGCTCAGGTTGCCAAAAGTTTCACTGACGAAGTGGGTGGTTACTGTCCCCCTTGAGCAAGGGGATGGGTGTGTGCGTGTGTGAAGGTCACAGCCTTGCCCATAGATCGGACTATATGAGCTCTCAGCTCCTTTCCGGGAGGGTAAAAGCTGATGATCATGACCATCAAGTGATCCTGACCGACCCGGTGAGTTACACACACACACACACACACACACACACACACACACACACACACACACACACACACACAAAATCTATATACCTAGGCTACTTCCCTTGAAGGTAGCCAAGACAGGATGACACGCTCCCAATTTAGTCATCCTCTGAAACACATTCATTCGCATCTTAGCCCCAAAAGGGAGAAGGGTTAGATCCTCACTGGACCACACTGCACGAGGGTCAACTGCGTAGTGCAATCAGTGACATCCGCAGCAGGGCCTGACAGCAGAGCTGGTTTACCCCTGCCACATCATAATGGACCCATCCCCTTACCCGCACCTGACCTGATCAGACAAAATGCGGGAGAACATCCCCTCAGGGCTGCGTCGTCATTTATTCATTCACAGTTTCTCTCCATTCATTTCTGTCACGCACAGCCACTCTTCCTTGCTCAACAGACATCCCTCTTGCATCCAACACTCCTTCACACTGTCCATCCATCCTGTTCGTGGTCTTCCTCTCAGCCTCACACCTCTCACATCAGATCTAGTTATCTTTCTCACCAGTTGCTCAGTACCCATTCTCTCCATATGCTCAAACCATTGCAACACCCTCTGCTCATCTCGATCAGCCATCTTCTGAACAACTCCAGTTCTCCTTCGCACTTCATCATTTCCCACTTGATCCATACGCGTCACTCCACACATACTTCTCAGACACTCTATAAAGAGTACAGTATGTACTTTAACCCATTCAGTACAATAATGCTAATTGTTGTCATGCCATAGTCCTTGATATATCCTACATCTGTTGGCCACTTTACCTCCATGTCATATATGGGACTACTCCATAGTGTCCAATTTGTTGCCAGAGCTTACAGAATCTGGGTTGAAAATCACTTGAAACTCATCTTAACTCCTACCATCTTAATTTCATCAGTCAAGTCTGTTAAAGAGACAAGGCCTCTTGGGAGTATATGCCAGTGCTATTGGTGCATTTTATTTCCTTCTCCTTCCTCTCAACCTCTTCACTGCTTTTGTGTGCATATAACATTGAAATCCACACTACACACTAATTTCCTCTTTCCATCATGTTTGTCACCCTTCTCTCCTTCCTCCCTGCCCTCCTCCTCAGTGAGATTAGTGTTGATGGGTCCTTGGGGCACAGTATCTTCTGCAGGCTCCCTAACAAACCAGGCACCAAAGTTGAGGCAAAAGGTAAGGGGTCCTACAGTATGAGGAAACTCCCTGCATGTAGGTCCATGGCTCTGCTTTGTTTACAAATGAATATGGTATTTCAGAGGTAAATCTAAGGTGTACTCTTGTGCAAAGCTGGACCATCTGTTTTGCCATTTGTTGCTGGGAAAAGTTACTGTATCATCAACTATCTCTACCTTTATCTGTAAGAGGTAGGGTAGCCTATCCCCACCTTCACGTAGTGTGCACCATTAGTGTACTTAGTGTTTGTGCAAGTGGAACCAACAGGGAGGGTGCAGCTTAAGAGCTCTTCCCCCCCATGTCTGTAAATTTCAACATTAGGACTGCATGGGCGGCACCCAAGCAGCTCACGGGGCTAAATATGGCATAAGACTCGATGCCCGGGATGCACAAAGTCTTGCAAAGTCAGCCAAAGTGCTGAACTGTCGCCACTGTGATAATTGGCATCACATCACATGAGTATGCCTTGAGTACGATAACAGTTTATGTTAAAGAGGTGGTTCGGAATCCAGTGGTATTGTGGTAGCTGCAATGTGGGTGCTTCATGAACAGGTATGGAGACTGAGATTGCGAATAAGTTCTAGACACTTCTGGGAGGTGCTCTAGACAGTTTTATGGCTGACATATCTTTGAGGCTGAAACCTTTGGATGATAGAATCAATGTTACTAGGGCAGCTCCTTGTGAACCTTTGACATCATTTGCTAATATCTTGAAACAAGTACTGAATGAACTGCAGAGGAAAAGGGGTAATCCCATCAACAATGCGAGTCGTGACATGACAGAATATAGCCAACATGCACTGTTGTTGCTGGTGTTATTGTCATGCTACCCCAGTCTGTCTGATCATGCAGACCCGGCAACCACAGGCAAGGTTAACCCGCTCCGTCCTGGCTGCTTTTTTACCCAACCCACCCTCAGAACCCAATTGATTTTCATCTTGTCTTTTTTTTTTGGCTCAAACATCCACTTTTGGTGAGAAACATCGAAAATTCAGCGAGAAAGTGCTCACCTGAAGTGAAAAATATACTAAACAGGTGAGAGATCCCTCACCTGGCTACCATTGTTTATTACATCGTGCTCCATAAAAGACGCTCCCTATGCGAGGGAAACTTAACCAAAATCACACAGCCTCGTAGATGTTTATTTATTTGGTGCGAATTTATATGTAGAACAAGAGTATATTGCTTTTCACACAATAATATAGGCAATATAACCGTTGTTCCCTCACCAAACACATCAACAAATTGCACCTACCTTGGCGATGTTACCTCCTCATTACTTCTGTTCATTACTAACTCTGGTGCCACATAATCTTTGTCCTCCACATCAGGAATCACTTTCACCTTGAATTTCGTCATCAGAGAGACCGTGGTGCTGTGTCTTTACTGGCCAGGTCACTGCTAATAGGCGAGTTGTGAGAAAATGGCGCACCTCCCGAGGGGGAGGGTTGAACAGGGTCAGGCAGTGTTGCCACCTGGCTGGGGGTAGAGGAAGGTCTCCCACATATGCCTACCAAAAATCACCTGTGAAACTTGAAAAATGTGCAAATGATGGGCCTTGCAATTGACAGACGTGTGATGCACGTCAGTGGGTCTCAGCTTGAAAAAAAGTTGTGACTTGCATCATATGTTGGGGGGACGGGGCAGGTTAACCCCTTAACCGTGGGGTTGACAGAAGCAGTTCTTGCCCGTACCACGGGGGTAATTCGCACTCCGACTCACTTTTTAAAAATATTTGGCAAAAATCAGTTTTTTGTCCTAGAGTATTATAATTACATATGCATATGGCACATACCTTCAGCTTTCTCATGGGATGTTTTTTTTTTTAGCCTTTGTCGACTACCGTATGACTTGTGGAGACTTCTGAATTTGGGTAATGAAGTCTCCAATGTACACTTCCCGACAGCCTGTAATATGAATACCTGATATAATCACCAGAAACACTAATCAATTATTTCCCAGTAGGTTTGATCCATTGTCACCGACCGTCACAAGAGTGACGACCCTAGGTTAAGTGGTTAAGGGAAGGCAGTGGCAGAATCGGTAGAGAGGTGGCCTCTAGTCCTAATGGACCCAGGTTCAAATCCTGACTGGGGCAGGGAACAATTTAAGAATTTGAATTTCATTGAAAAACAGACTGTTCTGAACTAGCAAAAAAACACCAACATGTTATAAAAACTGAAATACATGCCACCTAGACACCCCACCCGAGTATGACACCCGCCCTAGGAGGAGACAACTGAGAGGCTGGCACAGTGAGTGCGTGTTCAGCGCGAGACAGGCATACTTTTACCTTTGCTCTACGCCCCTCTTGCGCTCAGGTGCCTCTACTCGGAGGTAGCAGTCATGGCGCGTTACACCTCATCCGGACCAGCCCTCGCCAGGTTCAGGGTGGGGCTAACTTTTTAGCCCCAGACAGCATCCCCGAGACGGCCACCAGCTACCCACTTGCTGCTTCCCTCCCTCATTCATACTGAGTGACGGCCACTAGCCGCACACGGGGAGAGACGGCCACCAGCCGCTCCCAGAGTAAATACCAGCCAGTGAAGAGGGCTTTGGTGACAGCCACCAGCCGCACCACCAGGCAGGTGATGGCCACTAGCCGCACCTCGTCTGTCTCCTGCAGAAGGGACCCGACTTTGGTAACGCCCACCAGCTGTACCAGCAGGGAGGTGATGGCCTCCAGCCGCATTATCTCTGCGGTCCCGAAGGGAAGTAGGACCTCGGTGACAGCCACCAACCACACCTGCACCCCCGTGACAGCCACTAGCCGCACCCGGGGTGTAGTCCTCGAGAGGCACTGCTCTTCGGTGACAACCACCAGCCACACCAGTGGGCACGTGATGGCCACTAGCCGCATTCCACCCGCCGTCAGCTAGAGGCACGGACCCTCAGTGATGGCCATTAGCCGCACAAGGGAGGAGAAAGCCACCAGCCTCTCCAAGGAGGAAATGGCTACATGCCACCCCTCGCCCCCTACCCCAGTGCCTTCCCCTCCTGAGGATTTCCCTGGCTTGCCCACCTTCACAGGTGGTAGAGCGGGTTTCCTCGCCCTTCCCTGTCCAGAGACACCTTCCCAGAGGAGCAGCAGCTGGAGGAGGTCTGGAGAGGCCCCCTGACACCTGGGGTTTGTGCCCTGCAACTGGCTTCCCGGCAGTCCCCAAAACTGACAGACTCTACATAGGTGGGACACCACAGATCACCCCTGACGGAGGCACAGCCGAGGAGAGATCACAGCCCTTGGACCAGCTGGGGCATCCCCAGGACCCCAGGGTGTGACCTCCCCTGCCCCACCTGACAACGCCCAGCACGTCAGAGTGGGCGCTGACAGGTGCGCCTACTCTCCCTGTTCAGGCCCAGCTCTAAGGCCTGACCCCAGGGCTCCCAAGTGATGGGTGCCCCTACCACGCCGCCCCACAGAACACTCCCGGACAACCCAACGGCAGCCTGGCCTCCTGATGAAGGCCCCTGACGACCCAGGGACAACTAATTTCCTGACGAAGGCCCCAGACGACCCAGTGGCAGCCCGCCCTCCTAATGAAGGCCCCGGACGAACCACCAGAAGTCTGGCCTCCTGATGAAGACCCCCCTGGACAGCCCAGTACCAGCCAGCCTCTTGACGAAGACCCCCCTGGACAGCCCAGTACCAGCCAGCCTCCTGACGAAGGCCGCCCTCCCCCCAAGACCTCCAGATGCCGGGCCTATCTCTGAAGCAACCCACGGTTACATCACCTACCCCAGAGTCCCTCGGCCCTGTCCAAAGTATTGAACTATTTCTTGTGTATTGTGTGCCACTGCATTGTATTGTGTCTAGTGCAGAGAATTAAGGTAATATACGTGTAAGGTTTATTGCCCAGTGTTTTTATGCCCTGTTCCTCTAGTTGCCAACAACATACCCAACCCGGTCTAGAAAGAGGACCCAGCTCTAGGTGCCGTGTGTAAGGAGAGAGTAGTCGTGCCTTGAACATGCCGCATAACAAAAACAATGTCAATACCAAACATCAGTCTTGTATGAGGCAGCCATAGCATGTATTCAATACTGATGGTTGGTGTTAATGCTGATGTGCAGACAGGTGTGTAGTATGGAAGAGGACTACTGGGCCTTGAGAATGGGCTGTGGAGTCTATGCCCAGTTGGACACACACACATACACTGGATACTCATGATGTAAGGAAGGACCCAAGGCCTGGCAGGATCTTGAATTGGCTACTAAAGGAATGCAGAGACCAACTAGTGGACAAGAGTCACGGTTTAATTGTGTGTTCTCTGGAAGAAGGGAGAGTTCCATGGGAATGCAAGAGGGCCAATTTGGTACCAATTTACAAAGGAGCGAATAAAGAAGAACCCCCTAATTATAGACCAGTGTCCCCAACCAGTATGGTCTCAAAATTGTGCGAGAGAATGCTGAAAGAAAGATGGATAAAATATTTGGGAGCAGTGGACATTTCCCAGAAAGTCAGTTTGGATTCAGAGATGGAAGGTCATGTGTCTCAAACTTACTGGGCTTTTACTCAAGGGCAATTGATGTGCTACAGAAGAGACATAGTTGGACGGATTGTGTGTAGGCTACTTAGATCTGGAGAAAGCCTTTGACAAGGTACCCCATAAATGACTTACGTGGAAATTGAAGCACATATGAGGACTAAAGGGAAAGCTCCTGGATAGGATGAGAGACTTCATGAGAGATGGCAGTAGAGGACAGTTATAAAAGACAAGATGTCAAGGTGCAGGGAAGTAACAAGTGGAATCCTACAGGGCTCCGTACTGGTGTCTGTAAAATTTCTGATTTACGTAAACGATATGGTGGATGGAATGAACAATTATGCAACAGTGTTTGCAGATGATGCAAAGATGAAGAAAGTAGAAGTTGAAGAAGATTGTAAAATGCTGCAGGAAGACCTAGACAAGATTTACGATTGGAACTGGGTATGGGAAATGAATTTCAACTCAAAAAATTGCAAAATACTGGAAATGGATAAAAGTACCAAGAGGCCATCCTTGTACTGCTCAGTGGGCAAGGAAACTATCACAAAAGCAAGAGAAGAGAAGAAAAGGGCCTGGGAGTGTTGGTCCAGGATAATCTGTCCTCTGAAAAACACATTAACAAGATAGTCAGACATACTGTATAAGCTCTTGACAGACATAAAGATGGCATTTCATTACAATAGGAGATGACAGAAAAATTGATAAGTGGCTATGATCCGCCCCAGGTTGGATTACATGGCTGCGGAGTGGTCCCCACATAAAAAGATATAAACAAGATCAAAAAGAATACAAAGAACACCAACCAAGATGGTCCCTAGCCTAGCACATCTTTTGTACAAGAAAAGACTAGGAAAGCTGGGTCTGCCTTCCTTAGAAGTAAGAAAAGAGAGGGGTGACATGACTGCAGTGTTCAGGGCCATGATGAGTAGACAAAACTGACAGAGAAGCTCTGCTTGTATACGATGAGGGAGCAACAAGAGGACATGGAAAGAAGTTGAAAAAGACAAGTTGCTTGAAGGATATCAAGAAATACAGTTTTCCACATAGATGTATTGACCAGTGGAATAGCCTGGACAAAGAGATCGTCCAGTCCAAGAACTTAAATGAGTTTAGAGCTAAGTCTGACTTGTTGAGCCATGGAGACAGGACCCCATGAGCGTAGCTCATTTCCTGTATATCACAACTAGGTAAACTAGGTAAATACACGTGGAATAAATGGAGAAAGAGAGATAATAACAGAACAACGGAAGAATATAAAAGAACTAGAAATGAATATACAAGAATACGTAGAAAGGAACTTTGAAAAAGGTATAATTGACAAATGTAAGGATGAACCCAAATTGTTTTATAGATCTGTCAATGGCAAATTGAAGCAAAAGGAAGGAATCACAAAACTGGAAGTAGAAGGAGAGGTCTACAAGGATGCGGAAATGCAAGCTGAAATAATGAACAAATGTTTCCAATCGGTTTTCACAAAGGAACGGGAATCTGTGGAAGGGGAGGGAGTGATTAGAAATGCAGTGATAAAAGATATAAAAGTGGAAGTGCAGGAAGTGTATAAATTACTGGAAACTCAAGATGTAAGGAAAGCCCCAGGACCGGATGGAATCTCTAATTGGGTACTGAAGGAATGAAGTGAACAACTGGCGGATAAGATTCACAGTTTAATTGTCTGTTCTCTGGAAGAGGGAAAAGTGCCTCGGGAATGGAAGAGGGCAAATGTGGTACCAATTTATAAGGGAGGAAACAAGGAAGAACCCCTGAATTATAGACCAGTGTCCCTAACCAGCATGGTCGCAAAATTGTGTGAGAGAATCCTGAAAGATAGATGGATAAAATATCTGGAAGAGATGAATATTTTGACTGGAAGTCAGTTTGGAATCAGAAGTGGAAGGTCAAGTGTTTCCAACTTGTTGAGCTTTTACTCAAGAGCGATTGACGTGCTACAGGAGAGAGACAGTTGGGTGGATTGTGTGTATTTAGATCTGGAGAAGGCCTTCAACAAGGTACCCCATAAGAGACTAATATGGAAATTACAGCATATCGGAGGACTGAAGGGTAGCCTCCTGAAATGGATGAGAGACTTTTTGAGTGACAGACAAATGAGGACAGTAATAAAGGACAGGATATCTGGACGGAGGAAAGCAACAAGTGGTGTCCCACAGGGCTTGGTGTTGGCACCAGTAATGTTCCTGATTTACGCAAATGACATGGTAGATGGAGTGAACAGTTATGCATGTCTGTTTGCTGATGATGCAAAGATCTTAAGAAAGGCAGAGGTTGAAGAGGACTGTAAAATGTTACAGGAGGATCTGGATAGGATACATGATTGGAGCCGGATGTGGGAAACGAAATTCAACGCAAAAAAATGTAAAATATTGGAAATGGGTAAAAGTACTAAAAGGCCATCATTGAATTATTTGATGGGTAGTCAACCAATTAGAAAAGCGAGAGATGAGAAAGATTTGGGAGTGCTGGTCCAGGATAGTTTGTCACCTGAAAAACACATAAATAAGATAGTTAGGGGCACATATAAACTCTTGACCAATATAAGAGTGGCATTTCATTCATAACATGGATAAGGAAATGATGAAAAAATTGATAGTGACCATGATCCGGCCCAGGTTAGAATATGCAGCAGTAGTGTGGTCCCCACACAAAAAGAAAGATATAACGAAGATTAAGAGAATACAAAGAACAGCAACCAAGATGGTCCCCAGTCTGGCAGATTTGTCGTACAGAGAGGGGCTGGAAAGGCTGAATTTGCCTTCCTTAGAGGAAAGGAGAGAGAGAGAGGCGACATGACTGCAGTGTTCAGGACCATGATGGGAGTAGATAAAATTGACAGAGAAAATCTGTTTGTGTGGGATGAGAGGGTAACAAGAGGACACGGAATGAAACTAAAGAAGCCAAACTCCTTGAACGACATCAAGAAATATAGCTTTCCTTATAGATGCATAGACATGTGGAATAGCCTGGACAAAGAGATCGTCCAGTCAAAAAACTTAAACGAGTTTAAAGCAAAATTTGACTTATCGAGAAACAGAGACGGGACCCCACGAGCGTAGCTAATTTCCTGTATATCACAATTAGGTAACTACACACACACACACACACACACACAAAGCAACTGCCTTTGCACGGCTGTCTCATTCAATGAACCAATGTTCCCATGTGGCTGACAGTGCTTCGCCACAGCCAGGAGTGGGGATTGAATTGTAAGTTTAGTTCCACCGATTCTCCATCCAGTTAACAGGGGTACCACGTCATTCCATTATCTGGTTACATGTACACCCATATCCCAATTTCCGACGCACTGATAACTGATGATTCGCTAGTAAAATGCACACTGATAATGACGCCACCAACCATCGTAAGAGGGAGGAAATGCATACCTTACAGGTGGAACGGCCTTCCAGGTCACAACAGCTTACCTCACCTTCTCCCGTAAGCCCCTCCTCCCCGCAACCGGACCAGACCCAAGGTAGCAGTACGGGTGCATTACCCTTGACCCGTACCAGCCCTCTTCAGACTTGGGGTGGGGGCTGTTTACCAGTTTTCCCACACAGCGGGACAGCAATTCCTGACAGCATTGCTGGCGAGGGAATGACCGTCAGTTCTTCCCAGCCTGTTTCCCTCCTCCAGGAGCAGTGTCACTGTTGTGCCTGTCGGGCAAACGTGCGTGAGGGCGTCTGTTGGATTCCTCCTGCCAACTCGGCGATAGGGAGCAGAGCCCTTGCGACGACACCCGTCGGGTACGCCACGGCTCCACCAGCCCCCCAGCAGGAGCGAGGTAAAGCCCGTCGGGCTTGCCCCACTGGGAGCATCCATCGGACCTCTCAATCCTGTCGCCCGTGAAGCGAGAGGTGTCTCGGTAGCACCCGTCAGGTTTTCCAGACTAAGGGTGCGCCTGTCGGGTCTCCCCCTCTCTCCTCTCCATCAGGGCATCCTGGGGATGCCCGTTGGGCTTGCTGGGCCCAAGGAGTACCAACTGGATCTCCTCCACTCTCAGCGTAGAGTTATGGTGGTGCCCGTAGGGCCTGCCAAGCTGAGGGCGTGAGTTACGGCTCCCCCTCCTCCACTAAACCAGAGACTCCCGAAGGGGAGCCAGTCCCTTGCTCAGCCCACCCATCCTGCGGCCGAGTGGGACATTTCTCTCTTTCCCCCCTACAGGTTCAGCGTGTAGGAGATGTGACCAGCTGTCCACTTCCAGACGATCGACACTGATGGACTCACAGGGGCGCTCAGGCCACAGGGAACTCCTGATCGCCTCTCCCTCCTCCCAAGACTGCAGTCCTTGACCCGCGGAGGGCACGATATCCTTCTCGGACTCTCCGAAGCCGCCTGGTGTCCCAAAGAATCCAACCACGGCCCGGGCCCTACGTCGGGCCACTCGCCTCTTGGATCTCTTTGGCCCTAGTCCTAAGGCCCCAAGGACTCCCAGTGTTGCCTCCTGGCGCGAGGCAACGCCCTCACCCCCTACCGGCCTCCCTCCGACACCTGATCTTCCAGGGAGCGTAGAGGCCTTTCCTCGTGTTCCTGCCGACGCTCCTGACCCTGGTGATGTACGTGATCCCTCCTCAGTGATTCCAGTGATTCCCCCTTCCCTGAGTTTTTTTTTTTTTATGCAAGGAAGAAGGAACCAAAGGCCACAGGGCTGCATACTGTTCCTTCCAAGAAAAAGCAAAAACAATACAAAAGAGAGCCAAATTCAAGATCCATTCATTTCGAGATGCCTGGACACACTGCGTTTGAAAGACTGGAGATCATAGGAAGTTGGAAATACAGACAGAAGAAGACAGTTCCAGAGTTGACCAGTTGCATAAATGAAGGACTGGGAGTAACGGTTAACTCTTGCATTAGAGAGTTGGACAGAAAAGGGATGAGAGTTTCTTGCTAGACAGGTACTACGTCCCCGTCGTAGAGGTGGAGGGATTCAAGCAGACAATTCAGAGGAACAGTGACTGTTGAAGAAGCGATAGAAGAGAGAGAAAGATGCAACAGTGCGGTGAAGAGACAAATGTTGAAGGGAATCAGTAAGAGGAGGAGAGTTAATGAGACAAAAAAGCCTTTGACTCCACCCTATTGAGAAGAGCTGCATGTGGGGAGCCTCCGCACACATGAGAGTTGTACTCCATACACGGGCAAATAAAACCCGTGTACAAGGTCAACAACTGTGCAGGGGTAAAGAAAGTTCGGAATCGGCTTAGCACACCTAATCTCTTGGAAGCAGATTTCACAAGAGATGTAATATGTTCTTTCCAAGCCAAATCCCGAGAGAATGAAACCCCAAGCATGTTCAAGGATGATGCAGGACTGAACTGGACATTATTAAACATTAGTGGGTAATCCTGAGGAAGATTTTGTTGGGGTGATAAGTGTAAGAACTGAGTTTTTGATGCATTAAAAATAATAAGATTATTTTTACCCCAATCAGAGATACGAGCCAAGTCAGACATTAGGCGTGCCATAGCCTCATCCCTGTTTTGTTGAAGTAACTGCTGAGATGGACGTTGTGGAAACCGAATGGAAGGATGAAGGGTGGAATCGTCAGCATATGAGTGGATAGGGTTAGATGTACAGCTTAGAAGGTCATTGATGAATAAAAGGAAGAGAGTTGGTGATAGGACAGAGCCCTGAGGAACGCCACTGTTGATAGGTCTAGTAGAAGAACAATGGCCGTCTACAACAGCGGCTATAGAACGACCACGAAGGAAACTAGAGATGAAGACACAGATAGAAGGATAGAAACCGTAGGAGGGCAGCTTGGAAATTAAAGATTTATGCCAGACTTGATCGAAAGCCTTTGAGATGTCAAGTGCAATGGCAAAGCTTTGCCAAAGTCCCAAAAGGAGCATGACCAGGAGTCTGAAAGGTAAGTGAGAAGATCGCCAGTGGAGCGTCCCTGACGGAACCCATACTGACGATCAGAAAGAAGGTTGTGACAGGAAAGATGCTTTAAAATTTTTCTGTTAAGAATTGACTCGAAAACTTTTGAGACACAGGATGTTAAAGCAATTGGACGATAGTTAGAGGGTTGGGAATGGTCACCCTTCTTTGGGATTGGCTGAATGAAAGCAAACTTCCAGCAAGAAGGAAAGGTACCAGTTGATAGAGAAAGGCGAAAGAGTTTACCTAGGTAGGGTGTAAGCACAAAAACACAGTTTTTGAGGACAACAGGAGGGATTCCATCAGGCCCATATGCCTTGTTAGTATTGAGGCCAGTGATGGCAGAAATACATCAGCTGAAGAAATTTTAATGTCAGTCAAGAGGAAGTCAGAGGGGGGAAGTGATGGAGGAATAGCACCGGAATCGTCTAAGGTGGAATTGGAGGAGAAAGTCTGAGCGAAGAGATCTGCTTTATCAGTAGAAGAAATAGCTACAGAGCCATCAGAGTAGAAAAGAGGAGGGAAGGATGATGAGGTAAAGTTGTTAGAAAGGTTTTTGGCAAGGTGCCAGAAGGAGCGAGAAGAATTCGAGTTGGAGAGTTGAGAATATTTAGCATGGATGAAATTATTTTTAGCAGAGCGAAGAACAGACTTAGCACGATTCCAGGCAGAAATATATAAAAGATGTGATCCAGGGGTGGGTTGGCTTCGGTACCTCTTATAGGCCCTCTCCTTGTTGCGGACAGCATTAGAACAAGCGTGGTTAAACCAAGGCTTTCTTGCATTAGTCAGAGGATATGAGAAAGGAATGTATGCTTCCACGCCCAAGGGAATAACCTCCGTAATCCGCAAGGCACACTCAGATGGCTCCCGGCCATGGAAGCAATAATCATTCCATGGAAAATCAAAGAAGTACTACCTTATGGCCTCCCAATCTTCAGCTCCAAAGTGCCACAGGCGGCGTTTCTTTGGAGGGTCCACGGGCCGTACCGGAGCGATAGGACAGGTTAAGGTATGATAGGAGGAGCCCAACAGAGAGAAAAGATTAATAGTGTAAGCAGAAGGATTAGTTGTTAGGAAAAGGTCAAGTATGCTGGAACTCTCTCCAAGGTGGTCAGGGATATGAGTAGGGTGCTGTACAAGCTGCTCTAGGTCGTTAAGGATAGAAAAGATGTAGGCTTGTTCACCAGGTGGATCAGTGAAAGGAAAGGAGAGCCAAAGGTGGTGGTGAACATTGAAATCTCCTAGAACGGAGATTTCAGAGAAAGGAGAAATGGATAGAATGTGTTCCATCGTAGAAGTAAGATAGTCAAAGAATTTTTGATAGTCA
>JAGKTI010000358.1:29101-42775 GCA_018397915.1 Birgus latro
GAGGAAGTCAGAGGGGGGAAGTGATGGAGGAATAGCACCGGAATCGTCTAAGGTGGAATTGGAGGAGAAAGTCTGAGCGAAGAGATCTGCTTTATCAATAGAAGAAATAGCTACAGAGCCATCAGAGTAGAAAAGAGGAGGGAAGGATGATGAGGTAAAGTTGTTAGAAAGGTTTTTGGCAAGGTGCCAGAAGGAGCGAGAAGAATTCGAGTTGGAGAGTTGAGAATATTTAGCATGGATGAAATTATTTTTAGCAGAGCGAAGAACAGACTTAGCACGATTCCAGGCAGAAATATATAAAAGATGTGATCCAGGGGTGGGTTGGCTTCGGTACCTCTTATAGGCCCTCTCCTTGTTGCGGACAGCATTAGAACAAGCGTGGTTAAACCAAGGCTTTCTTGCATTAGTCAGAGGATATGAGAAAGGAATGTATGCTTCCACGCCCAAGGGAATAACCTCCGTAATCCGCAAGGCACACTCAGATGGCTCCCGGCCATGGAAGCAATAATCATTCCATGGAAAATCAAAGAAGTACTACCTTATGGCCTCCCAATCTTCAGCTCCAAAGTGCCACAGGCGGCGTTTCTTTGGAGGGTCCACGGGCCGTACCGGAGCGATAGGACAGGTTAAGGTATGATAGGAGGAGCCCAACAGAGAGAAAAGATTAATAGTGTAAGCAGAAGGATTAGTTGTTAGGAAAAGGTCAAGTATGCTGGAACTCTCTCCAAGGTGGTCAGGGATATGAGTAGGGTGCTGTACAAGCTGCTCTAGGTCGTTAAGGATAGAAAAGATGTAGGCTTGTTCACCAGGTGGATCAGTGAAAGGAAAGGAGAGCCAAAGGTGGTGGTGAACATTGAAATCTCCTAGAACGGAGATTTCAGAGAAAGGAGAAATGGATAGAATGTGTTCCATCGTAGAAGTAAGATAGTCAAAGAATTTTTGATAGTCAGTAGAATTAGGAGATAATTAGTAAACAGCACAGATACATTTAGTCAGAGAATGACAGGAAAGCCGAAGCCAGAGAGTAGAGAATTCAGAAGAATCAAGTTCAGGAACACGAGAGCAAAATAGATTGTTGCGTACATAAACGCAACAGCCACCTTTGGCTTTGAAATGAGAATAGAGAAAGTAGGAGGATACAGAAAAGGGTTTGCTGTCAGTTGCCTCAGACAGCTGAGTCTGAGAGAGAAAGAGAACGTGAGGTTTAGAGAAGAGGCGGTGTTCAACGGAGCGAAAGTTAGAGGAAAGGCCGTGAATGTCACAGAAATGAAGAAGTGAGTTAGACTGGTTCCAGGCAGCTCTGTGAGTCGTCACCGGGAGAGGGGTGGATGGTGGGGGCATTTATGGTCCCTCCCCCTGGGGACTCCGAGGAATGATTTATGTGTGCCATTTTCTTTTTAAACAAATTTTGAAAAGGAAGTGTAGAGTGTAGTGTGCTTGTAGTTTGGTGTTGACAGTTAGAGAAACTTATATTGGAGAGCATGCTGGTCTACTCTCTGTGTTACTGAGACACTGAAAAAGTTCAGCAAAGGGGGATGGTCAGGAAGGAACAAGTCCTGAGGGCTGATGAAAGGGGTGCACCAGCTCTCCCTGTCATCAGCCTTCCATCCACCTTGGGAGTACTGCCCTGCTTGACTGGTGCTACAGTCTACATTCTCTTACCCCCCAGTGTACTGTGCTAGTGATTCCAGTATCCCTTCCCAGGGTGAATCTCTTTGCTCCCTTTCGCCTCCCCTATGTACTGCGCTTCCCACTTCATTAATAAGTCCGACTGTGATTCCTCTAGTGATTCCGTATCGTGCTCCCCACTTCACTAGCGAGCCCCCCAGTGATCCTCAGTGTATCTATCACCGAACCTTGATTCAGTGTCACTCTCAAGGTGTGAGGGAGAAAAACCTGTGTCCGGAGAATACAGGGCCAGAAATAGACCTGGACTAATTGTGTAGCCCCAATATGGACACGTAGTGAGCCACAGACTCATCTTTTCCCAGTGTGCCACTCTGCTATTTATAGTGTTATTCTGTTCATTGTGATCTAGCTCTGCAAGTGCCACTGTAGAATTCCATATTGTATTGTTTGTCTAAATCTGGTTAATATATGTTGTACTAGTTTGCCTGTGTTTATGTCCTGTTCCTTCGGTCAATGTTCTAACCCGGTCGTGATTAAAGGACCCTGACACTTATGCCTGTGGCTTCAGTGCAAGTAGTCATGCCTTTAGATGCGGCAACAGAACCTGTGGTAAAGCCTGTGTATCTGCGGGGCAAGGAGTCGCGCCACAAAAACACAGAGCATAACAGCTAGACTAAACAAAAGTAATGGGCGAACATTCCCATAATCCGAACAGACATCGATTCGCTAGTCCAAACACTCCACTCCTCCCTAGGTTTGAAACAAGCGTGACTGAACGGGATGCAGTGGTGCACACAGCTCTCCCTGTCCTCGCACCATCCCCTCTCTACCCCACCAATCCCTCATCACACTCAGCACTGCCAGGCGTGTCTCCCTCTCCATGCCCCTGCCCTCCCCCCACCCCTGGTTGTCTAACTCCCTGCCTCCCCCCCCACCCTTCCCCATCCCAGCTTGTCTCCCGAGTGTGTGTGTGTGTGTGTGTCACTGAGAGTGAGTTAGTGTGAGTGAGTGAGAGTGAGTCAGTGCAAGTGAGTGAGAGTGAATGAGAGAATGAGTCAGTGAGAGTGAGTCAGTGCGACTGGGTGGGTGTGGGTAATAGGGCAATTTAGCTTTCTTGTCTCCCTCCCTGTTCCCCCACCCTCCTCCAGCCCTGCTTGTCATCCTCCCCCTCCCCCCCCCCCCCCCCCCCCCCCCCTGTTTCCCTCCCCTACTCTAGCTTGTCTCCTCCAGTTCCCCAACCCTTCCCACCCCTGCTTGTCTCCTTCCCCATCTTCCCCGCCCACCCCTACCCCTGCTTGGCGCGCTGCCATCCTGTCAGTTGCCCATAAGCATCTCACACAGCACGTCCCACCCACCTTACCTTCCGGCATGTGATGTTTGATGTTTCATTTTTTAGCAACAGCATTGTTTTGAGGATAAAAACATTATCTATGGTGTTTCTGAGTCAGTCTCTACTGACTGAGTAAGGTATATGAGAGTTTGGGTTTTGGCCGGGACACATCTCTGGCTTTTCTTCAGTATCGTATGAGGAAAATTGTTTCGATATCCGACATACCCGCTGACTGAACACTCCCACTGGTGCGTAACACTACCGGAAATTGGGACATGGGTGTACATGGTTACCTACCAGAATTGTAAATGGTTTCCTGAATTACAGGAAACCATGTATTTGACTTGCCACTCAGTGCAGAATCACTTGAAGTGGAAAGGAGAATAATAAACAGTAACAAGATGGGAGAAGCAGGATGAGAGGAGAACAGATACAGGAAAAGAATGATGCCTATGAAGGAAGAAATAGGCGGCACTATATCAAGTGAATGGATGATGGGTGCCCCACTTACCACCAAGTACTGGTGTTGAAACAAAAGGAAAGCACTGTGGCTACTGGAGATGTGGAGAGGGCACTGGTCTATTCCACTTTATAACTAAGGAAGCCATTATCAAGGGTCCTTATTAAGATGCTCACAGAAGCAGATGCTAGCACCCCAATGAAATCATGTTTTGGTTTTAACATTTACTGAGTATCTGAGCCAAAGAAAATGCTCCCAAAGTTAACTACGGGAGGGCTTTCTCATTCCCTGGATGACTCTGGTAACATTTCATGCATTTTAGATAAGGAAAGCAAAGGTAAGATGCTCATGGAAAGTCATTGTACTCTAAACCTTCTCTTTACAAGAACTAAGAACGATACTAAAAGTGCCACCTTAAACATGTCTCCTGAAGTGTGCTCCTCCATTGTCGATAATTAGGGCAATTACAGTGGTCCACTGGTTATCACACACTTGGTTATAACAGTTTTCGTTATTATTGCTAGATGAAAATTTAAACTCCTGTTGTTAACACGCATTTTTTAAACTAAAAACTTAATTATCAAGCACCTGATCCAGCTTCTCCTGACAACGATGGTGCAAAATCTGTGGTTTCTGATGGCTTTGAGGGATTAAATGGTAAGTCCCTACTTGAGGAGTTAATCCCTGGTGGTGGAGATCAATAACTCTCCATTCCCTAGCCTCAAAACCCCTTACCTCAAATTCATCTCAGGTCTCCCTCCCTCTCTCTGTACTATATATATATATATATATATATATACGAGCAAAGACAGAAAACATCAGTGAAGCGGACCACGCAAGCCCCCCCACCCGAGCAGACAGAAAACGTCAGTGAAGCAGACGACACCAACCCCTCCCCCACCTGAGGAGGAACCAACAGGAGGCAGGTAAGGCACGTAGCGTTTCCGGCCGTGACAGGCCTACCTGTACAACTACCATATGTCCCTCTTGCTCTCAACCAACACCGCGCCAGGTACGCAGGGAAAGTTACCTAGGTTCCAGCCAGAGCAACCCTCATCACGTAGGTGGCGGGATTGACCTCACAGTCCCGAGAAGCCGCGGCACAGGCCACCATCCGTGCCAGGCTAGAGGAAAAGCAGGCCACCATCTGCTCCTCAGGTACCATCCTTTGCAGGGTCACAACACAGGCCATCGTCCGTGTCAGACTGGAGGAAGAGCAGGCCACCATCCACTCATCTCCTGCAGTATCCCCCAGGGGCAGTGCCGCGAAACCGGCCATCGTTCATGTCGGGTATGAGATAGGGCAGTCCATCGTCCGCCCCTCAGTTGCCACCTACTGTAGGACTGCAACACAGGCCACCGTCCGTGTCGGGCTCGAGGTTGAGCCGGCCACCATCTGCTCCTCACCTACAGGAGGTTCACTCCCCTCTTCAGGAAGCAGGGTAGAGCAGGCCACCGCCCATTCTTCCCCTGTAGCCCTAAGAGACAGGGGAACTCCCATGTTGGTATCAGCCTGCACAGGGGAAGCAGAGCAGGCCATCGTCCGCTCCTAACCCTCTGTCTCTAGGGCGTTTCCTGACGGGAACGTCCCTTGCCCGGCCCACCACCCTTCCTGTGGCCAGGTGGGATTTTCTCTCTCTCTCCACAGAGCTAAGCCTCTGGGGGACCTGCTAGTGGAGGAGTGTTGGCGAGGTCCTCTCAGTAGTCCCAGAGTCTTCACCCTACAACCAGCCTCTCGAGGGCGTCCCCACCTGGCGGAATCCCAACAAAGATGTTGCCACAGCCCCACCCTGACAGCGACTCCCACTGCCAGAGGTTGCCACGATCCTACCCTGACGGCAACTTCCACCACCGGAGGTTGCTGCAGTCCCACCCCTACAGTGACCCTAGGCGCAAGGGACCGCAGCCCCCAGATACCCTGGGGCGTGCCAAGGACCCCGGGGCGTGCCAAGGACCCCGGGGCATGCCAAGGACCCCAGGGCGAGGCCTACCCAACCCAGGAGACCAGGCCTCCACTCCCAGGAGTCGGCGCCGTCAGGCACACCTACTCTCCCTCTTCTGCCCTAGCCCAGAGGCCCAGACACCATGTCGAGGCCCAGAGAGAGGTGGACCTCCTACTACAGTGCTTACCGATACAGCTCAGGAAACCCGGCCCACAACGAAAGTCCCGTGCCTCTTACGGGAGGAACAGTGAACAATGACTTACTTCATACCGGACCTGTTAGTGTGAATCGCCCATGAAATCTTAGTGTCCAGTCAATATCACTGTATAAGTGCCATATCCTAAGAGTTATAGTGACCCATGTTATACTTCAACTTCAGCATCAGAGTCCTGCCATAAGTATCTGTGCTATATCCTAACTTTAATGTGCACTCTCAAGTCCTGTTGTAAGTGATCTGTGTTTTGGTAAATTGTCCCACACTCTAATGTCCATGTATATCTGTTTTGTACCATCTGTCTTGTGTATTTGTGTAATATCGTATCTCATTCTAGGGTTGTGATTTGGTTAATACTGTATACTGTATGTTTGTAAGCTTGGTCTCAGCCGTTTTTATGCCCTGTTCTATCAGTACGCATTGACTCGGTCTTGCCAAGAACCCTAGCATAAGCTAACATATTCGAGGAACAAGGAGTTGACCCTCGAAAACGTAGCATAACAATGGTGGCTAGTGGTGGTTCATGATCCAGTTGGCAGCAACAAAGAACAAGGGAGGTTTAGCAAAATGGCGGCCAAACCACACGTACCACTACCAAAATTCGACCCAGACCAGTATGATATCACCACATACCTGGAAATGGTCAAACCAATATTGGACATTGGTTTCGACAATGACCGACAGGAAATAGCAGTGACCCTACCTCACTTGGGCAATGCAGTGGCGAATATCGCACCAAAAATCCTCCCCGAGCTATCATGGGCAACGTTTGTGAAAATTGTAACGGAGGCAATAACCCCCTTCCTAAGAGCAGTTGTAGCCCTATCACAACTCGACTCCCTCACATTTGACGGGAACCTGGACAACACAATTATCCAGGCAAGGCAACTCGTCACCGCCACATACCCGGGCACAGATGCAGAAACCCGGGACCAACATGTGTTTAATAACTTACTATGTATACTCCCGGGCACAGTGAAAGAACATTTCACCATCCACAACCCAACGGGAGGATACCCTGCTGATCTGACGTCTCCTCGCCGCCTGTCCCACCCCACAACGCATCGGTGCTGTCAGCAAGTTTCCCACAAAGGGACCCACACCACCCTCCAAACCACAGCCTTCTCCAGTTCTACCAAAACCCTCAACTATTCCCACTATACCGAAGGCTCATCCAACCAAAAAGCACCCCAACCCAAAAGGAAACAATAACCTCATAGCAATATATCCATGGGAATTCTCAGCTTGCAGTCACAGATGTCCCTTACATGACATCCGTGAACAGCTCAATGCATCGCAATGGAGGGCCAATATGCAAGGGTGCCGCAAGGTCTCTTCAGTAGAAGCAGAAGGCATCAACGATAATGTTCCAACCACCAACAGCACCGACCCCAACCCCAGAGACAGAGACGAAGTAACAGAGGAAGAATACGACGTCTCGCTGGATTTTTAGGCCTGCCCTCACACCTCCCCACGGTGGCAGGGGCCACCTCACACAAATACCACCCCCCAGTCTATGACAAGATGAGGCTGAATGGGGTCAAGGCAAGGCTACTGGTAGACACGGGGGCAGCCAGGTCATGCCTCTACACACACACACTTCTACTCCCATCGTGAATCGGCTTTCGGCCTCCTCCTCCCCACTTCAGCCCACCTTGTGGACGTGGGGGACGGCCCCTTGCCTATCCGTGGGGAAACACGGGCCTTACGAACCGACACCCATAAGCAAGTCTCTGTTCAACACCAATTTATAATATATGACTCCTTGTGCCATGCATACAATGGCTACCTGGGTCTGGACCTTCTCCAGAAGCTCCACACCAGCATCAAGTGTCACAGGAGATGTCTGCACTTTCAACAACATCCAGACCCACCTCAGCCACTCTGCATGCGCAACTCCCCCTCCCCCCCACCCACCCCTACACCCCCACCCATCCCACCTTCCCCGTTACCATTGCCTCCACCCTTACCAACCGTCCCCCCCACCAGCACAAGGCCTGGCTCCAGCTCAACAAACTGTCCAGAACTACCGTCCTATTCTCCCCGGACCTACCGTCAGGAGCCCTCTGCCCCTGCCTACTGTCTCCTACCTTTCTCTCACATCATACCAGGGCAGTAAAGATCGCCAACTTGTCCACCACCCCACTCACCCTCCCAAAGGGGTTGGTTGGAAGAGGCAGAGCCTTGTGCAACACCCCCCCCTCCCTGACCACCTATCCCCACACCAGACCAAAACTCTCCAACAACTACTCTTGGATTTTCAAGACCTATTCACATTGGGACCCACGGACATCAGCCACACCACTTACCTGACGCATGAAATCCACACCAATGAACCACCATCTGACAACCATCTTGTCCAAAAAAACTGAACGAAGGTGCTGAGAAAGACCAGCAAGTCCAGGAAAAGCTCGATGCTGGCATTATATCCCCTTCCACCAGCCTGTGGTCCTCTCCCGTTGTGCTAGTCAAGGAAAAGGACGGCATGCTACTATTTGGTGTGGACTACCGATGCTTAAATGTTGTGACCACAAAAGATGCCACCCCACTTCCCAGGATCGACGACTCCCTCCACGGGGCCACTTGGTTTTCCATCTTATACCTCCAATCTGGTTATTGGCAGGCTCCCATACATCCGGATGACTGGGGCAATACGGCCTTCTTGACCAGCAATGGGAAGCACTACCAATTTAACGTCCTCCCATTTGGACTCTGCAATGCTCCGGCCACCTTCTCCCGCCTAATGGAATCTGTCCTCAGTGGCCTCACCTAGGAAGTTTGCTTGTCCTATCTTGACGATGTCATCGCTTTTAGCAGAACTTGGGTCGACCACCTCCACCAACTTGACAAGTGTTCATGTGTATCCACCAGGCAGGATTGAAACTTAAGCCTTCTAAGTGTGTTCTGGCTGCATGATCTGTGACTTTCCTGGGCCACATCATCTCAGGAGACGGCATCTCTCCCAACCCCGACAAACTGCGCGCCACCGCAGACCTACCCCTGCCATGAGATGTACACCAAGTCCACGCCTTCCTGGGGCTCACATCATACTATAGGCACTTTGTGAAAGAGTTTGCCCACATTGCCAAACCCTTACAGGATATGACCAAAAAGGGCGAACCTTTCACTTGGAACTACGAGCGGATCACTGCTTTCAACACCCTCAAAGACAAATTAGTCTCCGACCCGATTGTCGCCTTCCCCAATTACAACTTTCCATTTCGGCTGTACACAGATGTATCACTGGTAGCCACTGGCGCTGTCCTCACACAAGTACAAGAGGGGCGAGAACATATTATCGCCGATGCCAGCTGCACCCGCAACCAAATGGAGAGGAACTACACCGCCACGAAAGGGGAATGCCTAGGCATCATATGGGCCCTAGAACATTTCCGGGCCTACCTCTCGGGCACACAGGTCACTATCATCACGGACCACCAATCCCTTCAGTAGCTACGCCAGTCTATGACACAGATCGCCCAACTCATTCGATGGCGAGAAACCCTGGAGGAATTTAATTATGAAACAGCATACTGCTCAGGCAAATTGCACACCAATGCCGACGCCCTGTCTTGCCTCCCCATACAATCCATCCTCACCAAGCCCGACCTGCTCCAGCAATGCCAAACGAAGGATCGCCCCCCATGGATACCATCTCACATATTCACCAAACTACATCGACAGGATGACCGTTTATTTACATAGTCTGGCCACACTGTGCTCGACCCCGACACCACCCTCGATGCCATGACCCACCTACACTCCAACAATGGCATCCACCTAGGCATCAAAAACCTCACTCAAGTATTCTCCAACATCTACTGGACGCCCAACCCCACCAACATAGCCAAGCAAGTTACGCAAGCTTGTTGGGCGTGCAATATGGGGAAGGATATCACCCGCACTGCTGGCCCATTGGGAAGAATTACAGCTCACAAACCTTGGCAACTATTATCAGTCGAAGTTGTCGGGCCCCTACCACCCAAGTCTGGCTACAAGTACATCGTCACGTTCGTTGACGTGTATTCTAAGTTCCTGATTGCCTGCCCCACCAGAGAACACAATGCCGTCAGTATAGCCGACGCCCTTGTCTGTCATGTCTTTCCCTACTTCAGCATTCCACAAGCCATTCACTCTGACAATGCCCCAGAATTCACCAGCTATGTATGGGAAGAGCTGGCTATCATCATCGGCTACAAGATATCCCACTCATCCCCCAACTGGCCACAAGGAAATGGGGTGCGTGAGAGAAGCCACCATACCCTCCTGAACCAAATACGGGCGAGAATACAAGAAACAAAAGACGAGGACTGGCCCGCCCATGTGAAAATTGTCCAGCGGGGAATAAACACCTCCCCCCGTGCAGATGGCATCTCCCCACACAAGAGAGTTTTTGGTGAAACTCCCCTCCTTCTGCCATTATGACATCACCTCCAACCCTCCTCCACTCCCCCGGCATCCAATCCCTTCCACCACCTCAAGAGACGACTACATCATCTCCAACAACATCAAGACCTACAACTGGACATTACCCCCACAAACCCCTACAAGCCAGGAGACTTGGTTGTAGTCGCCCAGCTCCCCACCCCCACAAAATCTCTCCCCGCTTCATGGGGCTCTACACTGTCACCAACATCCCCAACCCCTTCCAAGTCACAATAAATTACCATGACACACACCGGACCTACAGAAACCGACACATGCGGCCTTACCGAGCAACGCTTTCCCCACATACCCAAACACCCGCCCCACACTCCACCTCACCCCAAGTGAAAGATCACCACCCACCACACGACTCCTTTCACTACTTTTCATCATCCCCCACCTCCTCATTCCCCTCGACCTCCTCCTCCCCACCCCCTAGCGCCTCACCCCCACCCTCGCACACCTCATCACCAGATGCACCTCTCACCACAACGTCACCAACTGAGCTGCACAGCCCCGCAATGCCCAGATCACCGACATCCCACTCTCCTTCATCTCCACATATGCACACACTATACCTCCGCCCCCTCTCCACCTCACTCACCCTCTACTCGCACTCCACCTCCAGCCCACTTGGACAAAACCACCACCTCAACGACACCTTCCACTCTCCCGGTGACGACTCAAAAAGCTGCCTGGAACCACTGTCTGACTCACTCCTTCTTCATTTCTGTAACATTCGCGGCCTTTCCTCTAACTTTCACGCTGTCGAGCACCACCTCTTCTCCTCTAAACCTCACCTTCTCTTTCTCACTGAGACTCAGCTGTCTGAGGCAACTGACAGCAAACCCTTTTCTGTATCCTCCTACTTTCTCTATTCTCATTTCAAAGCCAAAGGTGGCTGTTGCGTATATGTACGCAACGATCTATCTTGCTCTCGTGTTCCTGAACTTGATTCTTCTGAGTTCTCTACTCTCTGGCTTCGGCTTTCCTGTCATTCTCTGACTAAATATATCTGTGCTGTTTACTTATCTCCTAATTCTACTGACTATCAAAAATTCTTTGACTATCTTACTTCTACGATGAAACACATTCTATCCATTTCTCCTTTCTCAGAAATCTCCATTCTAGGAGATTTCAATGTTCATCACCACCTTTGGCTCTCCTCTCCTTTCAGATCCACCTGGTGAACAAGCCTACATCTTTTCTATCCTTAATGACCTAGAGCAGCTTGTACAGCACCCTACCCGTATCCCTGACCGCCTTGGAGAGAGTTCCAACATACTTGACCTTTTCCTAACAACTAATCCTTCTGCTTACACTGTTCATCTTTTCTCTCCGTTGGGCTCCTCCGATCATAATCTTATTACCTTAACATGTCCAATCGCTCCAGTACGGCCTGTGGACCCTCCAAAGAAATGCCGCCTGTGGCACTTTGGAGCTGCAGATTGGAAGGCCCTCAGGCAGTACTTCTTTGATTTTCCATGGAATGATTATTGCTTCCTTGGCCGGGAGCCATCTGAGTGTGCCTTGCGCGTTACGGAGGTTATTCTCTTGGGCGTGAAAGCATACATTCCTTTCTCATATCCTCTGACTAATGCAAGAAAGCCTTGGTTTAATCACGCTTGTTCTAATGCTGTCCGCAACAAGGAGAGGGCCTATAAAAGGTACCGGAGCTAACCCACCCCTGAATCACACCTTTTATATATTTCTGCCCGGAATCGTGCTAAGTCTGTTCTTCGTTCTGCTAAAAACAATTTCATCCGTGCTAAATGTTCCCAACTCTCCAACTCAAATTCTTCTCGCTCCTTCTGGCACCTTGCCAAAAACCTTTATAACAACTTTACCTCATCATCCTTCCCTCCTCTTTTCTACTCTGATGGCTCTGTAGCTATTTCTTCTACTGATAAAGAAGATCTCTTCACTCAGACTTTCTCCTCCAATTCCACCTTAGACGATTCCGGTGCTATTCCTCCATCACTTCCCCCCTCTGACTTCCTCTTGACTGACATTAAAATTTCTTCAGCTGATGTGTTTTCTGCCATCACTGGCCTCAATACTAAAAAGGCATATGGTCCTGATGGAGTCCCTCCTGTTGTCCTCAAAAACTGTGTTTCTGTGCTTACACCCTGCCTAGGTAAACTCTTTCGCCTTTGTCTCTCAACTTGTACCTTTCCTTCTTGCTGGAAGTTTGCTCTCATTCAGCCAGTCCCAAAGAAGGATGACCATTCCCAACCCTCTAACTATCGTCCAATTGCTTTAACATCCTGTGTCTCGAAAGTTTTCGAGTCAATTCTTAACAGAAAAATTTTAAAGCATCTTTCCTGTCACAACCTTCTTTCTGATCGTCAGTATGGGTTCCGTCAGGGACGCTCCACTGGCGATCTTCTCACCTACCTTTCAGACTCTTGGTCATCCTCCTTTCGGGACTTTGGCGAAAGCTTTGTCATTGCACTTGACATCTCAAAGGCTTTCGATCGAGTCTGGCATAAATCTTTAATTTCCAAACTGCCCTCCTACGGTTTCTACCCTTCTAGCTGTGCCTTCATCTCTAGCTTCCTTTCTGGTCGTTCTATAGCTGCTGTTGTAGATGGCCATCGTTCCTCTCCTAGACCTATCAACAGTGGTGTTCCTCAGGGCTCTGTCCTGTCACCTACTCTCTTCCTTTTATTCATCAATGACCTTCTAAGCTGTACATCTAACCCTATCCACTCATATGCTGATGATTCCACCCTTCACCTTTCCATTCGGTTCCTGCAACGTCCATCTCAGCAGTTACTTCAACAAAAAAGGGATGAGGCTATGGCACACCTAATGTCTGACTTGGCTCGTATCTCTGATTGGGGTAAAAATAATCTTGTTATTTTTAATGCATCAAAAACTCAGTTCTTACGCTTATCAACCCGACAAAATCTTCCTCAGGATTACCCACTAACGTTTAATAATGAACAGTTATGTCCTGCAACATCCTTGAACATGCTTGGGGTTTCATTCTCTCGGGATTTGTCTTGGAAAGAACATACTACATCTTTTGTGAAATCTGCTTCCAAGAGATTAGGTGTGCTAAGCTGATTCCGAACTTTCTTTACCCCTGCACAGTTGTTGCCCTTGTACACGGGTTTTATTCGCCCGTGTATGGAGTACAACTCTCATGTGTGGGGAGGCTCCCCACATGCAGCTCTTCTCAATAGGGTGGAGTCAAAGGCTTTTCGTCTCATTAACTCTCCTCCTCTTACTGATTCCCTTCAACCTTTGTCTGTTCGCCGCACTGTTGCATCTTTATCTCTCTTCTATCGCTACTTCAATGGTCACTGTTCCTCTGAACTGTCTGCTTGCATCCCTCCACCTCTACGACGGGTACTACGTGCCCGTCTAGCAACAACCTCTCATCCCTTTTCTGTCCAACTCTCTAATGCAAGAGTTAACCGTTACTCCCAGTCTTTTATTTATACAACTGGTCAACTCTGGAACTGTCTTCCTCTGTCTGTATTTCCTACTTCCTATGATCTCCAGTCTTTCAAACGCAGTGTGTCCAGGCATCTCGAATTGAACGGATCTTGAATTTGGCTCTCTTTTGTACTGTTTTTGCTTTTTCTTGGAAGGAACAGTATGCAGGCCCGTGGCCTTTGGTTCCTTCTTCCATGCATTAAAAAAAAAAAAAAAAAAAAAAAAA